>JAXQQM020079452.1:0-15832 GCA_034641835.2 Pinus albicaulis
ACGCCGTAAGGCGTCATTATTTGAAAACAACTTTCCTAACTGCCTTCGTGTCATCATATGGTCCATCCGATCTCTTGTTAGACGATTAAGTTAGTATAATCCGTTGATTTGAATTGTGGCGGTTATAATCTGTAACGACCATTAAATTCTTGTCTAGCTAATCGACTATATTTCTTTACGAGTGAGTTTGGTGGGGCTTCCTTCTTGACTATTGAGGGTGACACATCGGTCATTTATCTCACGCCACGGCACATGACGGTTCCGGTGCACCCGGGGTTTTGGGTATGCAGAGATTTTGTGGCGCTCAATCCATTTGGAAATTTCTCTATCATAAAATGCGAGAGAGTGTAAGGATTTATAGCCATAAGCGGTGATGATTTGACAGGCTTGTCTAGCGTAGGCTATATTTCTTTACGCAGAGTGGCTGGCTGGGGCTTCTTTCTTGACCTTCGAGGTGACATCGATCATTGATCTCACGCCCTGGCACATGACGGTTCCAATTGCACCCAGGGGTTTTGGGTAACTACCGAATTTTGTGGTCGCTCCAGAAAGCCATTCGGAGATTTCGCTATCATAAAATGCAGAGAGTGTAAGGATTTATAGCCATAAGCGGTGATGATTTGACAGAGTTGAAAGCATTTCATGTGAAGCCAGAGGTAGGAGATAAGTGGGTTGTTGAAGATTCATGTGACACTGACATCCTTCTAAGAGCTTCCTTGAACAAAAGGGAATTCTATACCGACCAAATACGTGTCTCTGTGGAAATAAAGACTTGCTTCGGCTCAATAGAGGCCGATGTGCAGGTTGAAGATGCATGGAAGAAGAGTTATGTTGCATATGCTTTAAACAGGGCCATGGGAAGACTGTTGTTAATGAAGCAATCAAAGGAATCAAAGGTTTTAACGGAAACTAAAGAGTACAAGGAGGCGTATAAAGCTCTTGACAATGCTTTTGAGCATTGGTCATTCGATATTTCTGTGGAAACCAAGAGGAAAGATTTTGACAGTATGAGAGACCTTCTAACAGAGAAGCTGGAGACGCCGATTCCAAACGGTATTCTTGCAAAATACGGTTTCGTTCCCTCTATTTTCCGGTTACTGTGTAAATTTTTCGATGTTACAAAGATTTCCTTGCTACGAGGGTTTTGTTGAATCCACCGGTAAAGTTGGGTATGGCATGAATTTATTTATGTAATCCAGATGGTACTCCCTTTTTAATCTTTCTATACAAGTTCGTTTATGTTGCCAGCTGGTTATGGGTATTTTTATTTATTGATTTATTTATTTGTATTTTTATTCGAAAACAAGATAAAATGGTACACGATGGAGCCAGAACAGGGCAAACTCAATTACGGCCTTGCAGATGAGATGCTGGCTTTCTGTAATGCCAGCAATATTTCTGCTCGAGGGCACAATATCTTTTGGGAAAACCCAAAATAAAACCCTTTCAATCCAGATGTGAAAGTAGCAAGTGTAAACACCTGGAAATGTCACCAAGTTGAAAACTATGTGAAAGAGTTCAGGAAATGTCACCAAGTTGGATACTTTAAAGAGTTCAGTTCTGATACCAGCAGGGGAAGATTTCTAATTAGTAACATCATGGAAATAGGGTCCAAACCTTCTATAAGAGCCTGCACTCTCAATATTTGCCATGGTCGAAAGAATTGTGAAGGATTTATAGCCATAAGAGGTGATGATTTGACAGAGTTGAAAGCATTTCATGTGAAGCCAGAGGTAGGAGATAAGTGGGTTATTGAAGATTCGCAGCCAGAGGTAGGAGATAAGTGGGTTGTTGAAGATTCATGTGACACTAAAATCCTTCTAAGAGCTTCCTTGAACAAAAGTGAATTCTATACCGACCAAATACGTGTCTCTGTGGAAATAAGGACTTGCTTCGGCTCAATAGAGGCTGATGTGCAGGTTGAAGATGCATGGAAGAAGAGTTATGTTGCATATGCTTTAAACAGGGCCATGGGAAGACTGTTGTTAATGAAGCAATCAAAGGAATGAAAAGGTTTTAACAGAAACTAAAGAGTACAAGGAGGCGTATAAAGCTCTTGACAATGCTTTTGAGCATCGGTCATTCGATATTTCTGTGGAAACCAAGAAGAAAGATTTTGACAGTATGAGAGACCTTCTAACAGAGAAGCTGGAGACGCTGATTCCAAACGGTATTCTTGCAAAATTAAAGGATAAATTTAATTTTGTAGAATCAGCGGAAGGGATACGCAGTAAATCATATGTATTACTTTCTACCTTACTCCGGTCTTGTCCAGAAAATCTATGTTCTGATTTTGTATTAAAATAAATTTTGCATCTGCAGAGCAACATTACATCAAAACAAGAGAGGAACTAAATGACACACTCGAATTGAAATAAAATCTCCATGGTTGCCAATGTTCTCATAAGGGAATGCTATATCTAATGTATAGTTCAATGATATCTAAAGGTGTACACTTTCATAGAAAACACTTACGGTTTTTTATTGTAGAGTTTTTTTAATGTATGACATTTTTAAATCATAAAATTAATTTTGTTAAAATAAATTTTGTATTTGGAGAGAAACATTACATCAAAATAAGGAAGGAACTAAATGACACACTATAATTAAAATGAAATCTTCTCAGTTGCCAATACTATCAAAATGTCTTACTACAGCTAATACATATATATTATATTGAAAGGTGTACACTTCCCAAAAAATTATCTATAATTTTACAAAATATAACTATCACACTTATTTAAGGGTTAGGGGAAGCAATAGAGCATGGGGAATTTTGACTCTTCTTTTTGTGGGGTAAATTTTATTGTCTTCTAAACTACAAATTACAATATAAGGTTGAGAAATCTTAGGTCAGACTTTCACTCGGGAGACTAGACCAAAGCCAAAAACTTACTCTCTATAGAGAGGTAAGAGATAATTGAGTGCTAAGATAATCAAAATTTATCATAAAAAAATAAGTAGCTAAAATAACTAGTTGTGGAAATAAAACACTAGGAGAAAAGGACTAGTAAAGCAAAATCATAACATAAATATTTTTTAACTGAACACAACTTAATTGGATATACCTTGCATGTAACATATATGATTGAAGATGAAATTATTACTACACAATAGTGCCTACATGGCCTTGAGAGGCATTATAACAACCTAGGAAAATAAAGAACTAGACTTGATGTACATAAACCACATGCATCACTACTCATTCACACCCTTGAAAGAAAAATCCATTAGTAAAGAAATTTAGCAATTTAATTTCTATGCTTTTCCAAATTATCAAGAGAAGAGAGAATGTTGGAGCACCATAATATACTTGGGGAAGCATCCATGCATAGATACTTGTAGGGGGACTTGAATTTCGTCCTAACCCTAATGGAGAAAGAAGGAGGAGCCAACATTCTTGCCACTGCATCGGGGTACTGATATTTTGAGCTGCTTGATATTTTGAAATGCTATTTTCCGGCATTCTTGTTTTAATGAGGATTGAGGAATAAAGTAGGACCGAAAAATGGCCAATGAAAAATGGCTTGCTGAAAATAGAGAGTGAAGTATAGCTTTCATTATGGAATAGAAACAGAGATTCGAGGAAATCGTTTTTAGATTAGAATAAGAGAATTCAGTTTTTCTAGTTTTTCCAAAGAAAATTTATAGGAAAACTTAATAATAAGAGAAATAATAAGATGAAAATGTTTGCTGATTCGTCTTATAAATTTATTGTCATATCCTGAAAATAAATGTGTGAATTTTTTTTTCAAAAAATTAAGTAGTTGGAGTATTTGAATTGCATTTTTTTTTATAGTTGAAATGAATTCGGCACTATCAAACACTCTTAATACACCCAAAATACTGAAGTTTAATGACTGTGACCCAAATTTTCAAAAAAATTTGCAAATTTTTTTCATAATCTTACCACTAGCAATTGCACCTAATGTTGCAAAGGAAACGCCTTATTCATTTTTACTTTTTACTCTTTCAAGGGATTTCCTTCCTTGTGGTTGGCCTAGACCTGATTGGTGAGAAAACCAGTTAACTCTGTGTTGTGGGACTTGAGGTGCTTCATCCAAGATTTAAAGACCCTTCAAGTTGAGCAGTCAGTGAATAAAAGCAGCTACAGGCCTAAACATGCCAGACTGTTATTTCTCAGACATATTAAGGAGTAGGAAAATATGAATTTTGTTCTTACTCCACTGATATTTCTCAGTTATATTAAGGAGTAGGAAAATATGAATTTTGTTTTTACTCCACTGATTTCTATTGAAATGGTGCCCACTAAGTTCATGCAAAAGCAGCAAGGTCATTAGTACATGGATACCAGATTTTTAACACTAAACGACAGCATATGTTTTTGTTCCTAGAGTTAAAGTACGGATCACCTGGCCAAATCACCAAGCCTTCTGAGCAGTACGGATCACCTGTCAAGATTAGCACCACTCCAGCAATATTTTTCTATTCAATTTGTTATATTAGCACTGCTCCTTATAACAATAACATTTGTCATCATCCCCACCTACCCTGCTCTATTATTTGGATTCTGCGGTAGAGAAATCTCTTGTAGTTGCTGATAAAAAGCTTGTGGTAGAGAAATCCCCTCTTGCTGATAAGAAGCTTCCTCCTGCTGACTTTAAGAAATCACTACAGATATCTTGCTTAGCAATTATTAGATTTATTTAAGAATCTTACGGCGTTTCCTTTGCAACATTTGGTGATGGTGCAATTGCTATTTTTCATAAATAATTAACTACATCCATACAATAATTATCCATTGGGGTCCACTCCCCTTTGGATTTATGTTCAAATTTCTAATTTGAAAAGCATAGAACTTGGGGGTGTTACATATTCCCCCTCTGAAAACAAACACCGTCCTCAGTGTTGACAACTATCTACTATAGTTCATTTTGAAAATAAAGATGAATGCTTTTCCATCATCTCAGCTTCTCTTTTCCATGTAGCTTCTTCAGTAGTAAAGTGCTCACACTGCACCTTTACTCTAGCTATTGTTCGATTTTGCAATTCAATTTCTTCCCGCTCCAAGATTTGAAGCGGCTATGGAAGGAATTCCTCTTCTAGTTCCACCTGGATCACATTCCAATCAATAATGTGAGAAGCATCATGTACAATTTTTTTTTTTCTCAACAAGGAGACGTGAAACACATCATGAAATTTAATATGAAAGGGTAAGGCCTGTTTATTAGTTTTCCCCCCTTTCCAACACCTTCCTCGGTGTTACACTTTAACGTTGATTTCTCAACTTTGAGGAAGATTTCTTCTTCGTCCTTGCTCAGTTTCCAGCAGAGTGCTCTCCTGCTTCCACTCTATTCACTGATACCTTATGCAATTGATTTTATTCCTACTTCTTTGCAAGAAGTCTGTCTAGAAAATCTTTTATTCCGTTTTCTCTGTCCACAATTCATACTATATAAGTAATATCAGGTACATATAATTGATAATCCATAACAACATTATGAATTTTAATAATTTCAAGAAATCCAGTTATTAGTCAAACCGTTCAGGTTCATAATAGTTTAGTGCACTTTTAGTACACTACTTATCCTTTCTTGTTTTTCAGTTAGATTCTCTCCTCACGCAAACTTGGTCCAGTTCATCTTTTATTGATTTTCTAGGTGATTTATCTGCACTTATCTTCACCCTTTTTTTTTCCTTGTTTTCAGAGTGTACAATTTCCTGTTACACACTTGGCTAAAAAATTTTACAACTTTTCATTAGTACTCATAAATGAAAGAAAACAATTGTATCATATGCATGGTTATGCTTACCATTTCTCAGTTCATAGTTGTACTTCCAGTAACTTCTCATTTTTTTCTTTTGTTAGCAATCAATTTAATTACTAATAACCAGACTCGTTAATAATGTCTATAATTCAATTCTTACTTCACACATGAAATTTTTTCCTCTAACCTCTTTTATGAATTGTATCCACTAGTTCAAAACTTACGTGAATAAATTTGGATCTGATGGGTTTCCCCCACACCAAAGTCCAATTACAGCTCATTCCCCTTTCTCCCGGTTTGTAGCTATATGATTTCACACTATTACCTGGTCCTTGAATTTAAGACTCAGGGAAATTGAATTTAATAAAATTTACACCAGCATAATTTTATACTGTGAGTACAAGTTTCTTTTATAGTGATATATGTAATTACTATAATTCATTACATTCCCAATAATTAATACTTGATAATGTCAAAATGAGCTTGACACAATTTTTCCCCGTTTTTAAGGAATCACCAAAATTTATACATTTACTTTAACTTTTATGTTCATGCTTTACTAATTCCAATGATGATTCACCAATTATATCTATATGTGAATTTCACTAATCATTAGAAATCAACCCATGGTTTATATAAACAACATATGGTTTCTCACATAGACCACTTACAACCTAAAACCATGGTTCACTTGATAAATGGAGTATAGGGAATTAATTGTGCTTCATTGGATTCTTATCCATGAATGATAATTTTCATAATTATTTTGCCATGGAAAAAACAATTGCTAGGTTTTCAATTCTGCCTTAGCTAACTCACCAGGGAATTTTTTTTATTTTTATTTTTTAACCCCTCCTTCACTCCTTCAATGTAATGAGTCCACATTACACTATTTAATATGAAGTGGTCCACAATTATTAACCCAATTAATTATTAAACCAACTATTTAAATTGTATTTATAATTTGTATTTAAACTTACCACTTCATTATTTTCCATGTACATGAACTAAAATATGCTCATTACAAAATACTTAAATATACATGACTTGGAAATCACCCTGGTAAATTTTACCAATTACCCGCATCCAATTTTTCCTTGTCATACTATATTTTCAACATTTAATCTACCTCAATAGTTTTTATTACTTCTTTAGCCACAATTAGAGTAATAATATTCCAGCCATATGGTCAATTATGTCATTCCATGTTACTTGTAAACTTTTAAGTTGAATTCACTTTTAATATTCCCTAGTGAATTATTTCTTCTCCCTTAGTCCCGTGGGTATAGAGTTTTTCTCATCTCGTCCCTTTGAGATATCGTAGGATTACACTTTCATTTAATTTTTCTACTTACATTTTTTTTCTCATTATTCACACTTGGATATAATTTTAATACACCAATATTGATTCCCTTAATATAGGCTTTACTTTTATCACCACTCTCTTTTTGACGAGAACAATTTACTATTTCCTTTTTCATTTCATAATCATCTCGTCTATTAAACAATCAAAATCCTCTTGTCTAAACAAGCTTTTCACTATATGTATCTTGTTAAAGATATTTTCCCCATACTTATAAAATCAAATCTTGAATATTAATCCATATATTAAATTTCCATATCGCATTCAATAATTTGATTCACAATACTCTTTAATGTATTTTACATTACTTATCTCAATTTTACATATTATTTAAATACCCTTTTCTTACTTTAAGAACTAGGGAAATCATTTCTAGTTGACTTTATAATTTATATGTAAACGTTCATGTATTATCCTAAGGTCCCATTAGACCCACGCCTATATAATACCATTGAATCTATTCATACATGATATATATATATATATATTAATACTGCGGAATATATGTTATCCACTACAATTATCAACATTCGATATAGGTCTTTTAAAGTATTCAGTAAATCGTATTCACCATTAATAATGTCAATGAAGTTTGATGATCCCATCGAATTTCTTCAATAGGCATTCCAAGTTTCAGCCTCTCTTACCACGAACTTTATAATTCGTATGCACGTACCATAGCCAACTTTATATATATAGGTATTATGTGAGTGTTAACGCACCCATCTCCTTAACCGCTTATACTCTGTTATATGTTCTAATTTCATATACTGATCTTCTTCGACCTATATTTCTTCACATACGATTTCATTGTTTCTAACTATTAACATTAGGCATTCTTGATATATATACATATATATTTCTGCCTTAATCACTGTGATTTACGTTTGACTATATTTGTAAAGATTGAATTAAGATATGAATATTATAATTAAATTCTTCTAACCATCATACACCTACTTTTAATAATATTCATTATGGTTGAATTGGATTACAATTTGAATTCAATTTAATTGTACACAATTTTCCAGAACTCTGACACACGACAGTGACTCCTTTTTGGAAATTTAAACTTTGCATTATTTTAACAATTAACTCACCCTCCGTATGTTTCTACAGCTATATCATCATTGCACCAAGTTTTCTCATGCAAAGGTTTAAGGAGTCTTTCTGATAGTCTCGTGATTTTATGGTACTCTATATAATAGAATTCATAAATGTCATAAAACAGTTGATGTACCTTGGCTGGTCGACTTTTATTGTTCTCGAGAACTACGTTTTATAACCCTAAACGACCACAAACTCCCTCAGATCATGCCATCTGTAGGGTGGATCTGTTTTAGGGTTTTTTCCCGTCTTCCGATTTGAAATTAAAGAATTCAATGGAAGTGAAAGTTCATTTCTTCGCACTGTGTTTCCGAAACATAGAGTTCCTCCACTCCAGCATATTATTTCCAGCGAAGGTTTGATTCAGCTTATCATTCATGGTTTGAAGAGTTTCTTTAGGTATGATATTATTTTCTATTTCATGCGGAAATGGATGGTTCCAATTTATGTTTATGGCTAGCATTTCTATTCTAACGCTTTTCTTTTGTTTTTCTACTGTTCTTTTGAATTTTAATTTCTGGATTTTCTAAGGGACCCTTCAGGTTCCCTTATGGTATGGCGTCCCATACTATTTCCTTACCCCGTCATTTCCTTTATTTAACCTTATTTTACTCTCTACTTGCAGGTAAAATTTTCCAAATCTTAATTTCTTCACGCAATTCAAAGAAACGTTTCGGCTCAGCCATAACTGCTAGATTTTTTTATTTTTCTTTCAGGCTGGTGGTTTTAAGCCTACGGCTATCTTGCCCAAGTCTACAAGATATCGAAATTTTGTCTCCCTCTATAACTTTTCTTGGTGTGATGATTATTTTCACTCACTGCGAAATTTCTTGTACTAATATCCAAGGCAGAATGTTTAACTTAATTTCCACTGAGACTTAGTACTATCGGCACAATTATTCTCTTCCTTCTAAATAGAAATTTCGAGATTATATCGAGATATAGGGTGGTATTTTTTATTTTTTATTTTTTTAAATAAAGAAATCGATTTAATATTTCTTGACTTTCCATTTCTTTTATACAGTAGTTCCTTATTTTCAGTTATCGCAGGTTATTCAATTTTCCTGTGCATATTTACATATGCCAAATTCCTCGCTATCGTAGATAACTCTTCCCTTAACCACAATGGTGTTCGTTCACAAAGTTCTTTATTATTCCAGAAAATTTTTCAGTCTAGACATTCCTCTTCTCTTTTATAGTAAAAGCAACAATTTCACTGTTTTATTTTTTGGAATAATTAGTAACTTTATGGTTTCCCATTATGATTTCTGGTTTTATAAGGTTGTTCCATGATTTTTTCTAATTTCGTTTCACCTAAATTTAATTTTTCTAACTTATTCTTTTCAGCTTTTCTTACAGGTGAATTTTTTTTTTCCTGTGAGCTTACTTATAAAATGTTTCTTCCTCGCCTTCCGAGGAGGCCTATTAAGCAGTTTCATTTTGCATTACAGGTCGATAATACTTCGCCTTCTCGACCATCTTCCTCCAATGGCTGGAATTCACGAGAACCATTCCTCCGATGGCCAGAATTTGCGAGAACAATTCTATTCGATTTGACAAATCACAGAATGTCAAAAATCAATGGTTAAAATTATTGTAACAAATTTTTGTTCTGACGGAAATTGTAATAATATTCATTGGGACTTATGACTTCTCGTACCCCCTTATTCAATTTTATATATTACTGAACTAGGAATATCTATTTTTCTGCATATCTATGTCTTAAAGGTATAAATTGATATCTATATCTCTTTGAAATTGGCTCATTCTTCTCTACAATAGCTTGTAAATTTCTGTTTATTAATTATTGAATGAAATACAGTTCATTTCAACTTCTTTGATGAAATAAAGAATTCTTTAAATGGAATCGACCTGTTTCTGTTTCTATTTATATCCCACTAATGCGATTTCAAAATAGAAATTCTCTGATATATATATATATATATATAAACAGGCTTTTCTTCTTTTACTTCCAAGATTTATTGATTTACCTAAAATATTAAAGTTCTAACTACAACAGTTTTTTAACAAAGTATCACCACCAATACTATACTTCATATTTGGATAATACAACTGTCAATTTCTGCTGTTTCTAATTTTTATTTTTATTTTTCCTAGGACCCGGCACCGCTCTACGATTTCAAAATTTTGATGTCATTCTTTTTCTTTAATCTACACGGCAGAGGTTTCGAACTCGATACCTCTCGGTGATGCCATGGTTAACTTATTCATGCATTTATCGGCCCCTACTTATCATTTCATGGCGTTTAATTACAGGCATATGGATTTTTTTATTTTTTTTTAAAGGTTCTAGCTATATCATTCCTTTGTTTTACCTTACAGTGAAGAAACATAAAAATTGGCATAACCCAAATGGTGGTTTGACTTTCCTTAGTTGATATATACGATGGTCATGCTAGGAGGATACTGATTTCAAACAGCCCCAAACATGCAAAGAAACAATTTCTTAATTTTAAAAACCCTGGTTCACAGACAAGCTTTCTTCTATGGTCTCAACCCGCATTAAACAAGACCAAACAGCTAGACAGAAGCAAAGACACACAAGCACAGAAGGTTTCATTTTCAGAACCCAAAATCAGGTCAGGTGTCTTAAGGGAATCATTATCAAGGTTTTCCAACGCTATATTTTCATTAAAGCCTAGTATCCATAAAATTTATAACAGCTTATTGTTTCTTTGTGAGCACATAACTTGACCAGTTTTCTCAACTTGTGCTCCGATACCATTTGTCACGTCTCCCATACCCAGCTTCTTATCCACACAACATTAACTCAGATATACTCTACTTTCTGCACCTGATACCATTCAAAAATTTTCTGTTGAATCAATTACAAATTCGTACTTTTATCTAGTATTTAATTTCTCTTTGGTAATTATAGGTAGTCAGGAGAATATAAGAATTCCCATGAGAAATTTTTCTTTGACTTCAACTCTTATCAGTCAATCTAGTATATATATATATATATATATATATATATATATATATATATATACTGGTTTGTATTTCTCAGGTCAGTTCTTCAGAGTTTTGTCCAACTCTAACTGATCAATATGCCATTCCTCTAACTTTCCAGTTTGCAAGCTTTATAGACCTTCCAGCATCTATAATTATAAAGTTTCAGCATCTATGTATAGATGTATACATCCACATATACATCTATCTATATTCAGTTAACCTTCTTTACTTCAACTACTTTTTTTTTTTTCAGCAGTTTATATAGAAGGTGGATAGATGCTCTTTCCCCAATGTTTAAATATGCTTACAATCTTCCCTCACACATACTTTTATCACACATAAGTAGATTTTCAATAGGACTCTTCCCTTATCTTATTGTTACAAATATTCAGCATATTTGAAATTCTGGTGCATATTAAACTCTTCCATTGGAAAAATAGGATATAGATCATCTTTCTTCAATCAAATGGAACTAATGAAACTGAAATTGATATTTTAGACTCCCGAATTTCAGATCCTCGTACTTAGTTAGGATTTAACTTCTGGTTTCATATATTTAAACTTCCATGGAATAGAAAAATTTAAATTCTTAATTCTACAATTCTTGCCATTGTAGTACAGCTGTTATACTGAAATCAATACCGCTATCACAGGTTTAGTTGTTTTCCTACTTGCTGTTCTTGGCTACAGTTTTATTAAATTGTTCTGTTTAGACAACACAACAACTAAGTTTTCATTTAAAAGACAGCAAGCTACACCTGTACATTTTTTATTAGATTTGACATTCAGATGATACATCATTTCTAACTTTATAACTACAGGGTACTTATCCCTAGAATCAAACCATTGGTCCCTGCTCTTAACATACTGAATTTTCAGCTATTAGATCTAGTTTGCAATTGCATGAGGTACTGAACAAACAGTGAATCTAAAATTTGCATAAGAGATTTTAACATAACAGTTCATATAACCTTGATATACTTAATACAACGGAAATTAATTTCCAAAATTATGCATGCATACCGATACTACGACCAGTCCTCCCATCCTTAGATTTCTTCTATCTCCAGAACTCACCCCCAAGCTGAGATCCTCCAAGTACAGACCAGCCTCAATCTGTTCTGGAGCAGCTTATTTAAGCTATGCTCTCCCCAAAGCTTGTTTCCAATTCTGTGTCTAGAATTTTAGGATGCTTTTATTCCTGTTTTCCTAGGCTTCCCTTATTTAGGGACTTTAAAGCTGCTTTCTGCTTTTCCAGCTTTTCCATCTTTTTACCTCTTCCAAACTACTTTCCTCATCATTGGGGAATTTAGATTTTTCCTCAAAAATCTAAATTAGAAATAATTTCTTTCAAGGATTTTTGAAAGATTTTGGGGAAAGTCCTTACCTTTTCCATAACCTCATGGATTAGGCATGTGATCTCAATAATCTCATTTGGTCATAGTGCATACAAAATAATTATTTATTTTTCATAAATAATTAACTACATCCATACAATAATTATCCATTGGGGTCCACTCCCCTTTGGATTTATTTTCAAATTTCTAATTTGAAAAGCATAGAACTTGGGGGTGTTACATCTGATACCACTTGTAATATACACTGATAACTTCACATGGAAATGTAAGGAGTTAAAAAAAAATTATACAAGTTACTCATGGGTAACTATCCATTCACTATTAAATATTCCTTACTTATCATTACATAGAATGTTTACCATTTCATAGTGTAACTTTAGATTAAGAATAGTAAGCTCCTCAACCATTAACAACCTCCAGTACAATACATTAACATAATACTGTATGATGTAACCTTCCATTCATTTCATTACTCATATAGTCATCACATACTTGCCATTATGAACATCATAACAAGAAAGGAATCAACATCATCAACTTGACACAATAATCAATCACATCATTGAACACCAATATGCCCTAGAAACCCTGTAGGGTGAAAACTAGCAAGAATTTAATTTTATTATTAAATGCTCGTGAGGGTGATCAGCCCTCACTCAATGGATTATAAGGGATACCATCCCTTAACCATCATTTATAAATATTACAAGGAAATATACAAATATCTAGCTTAAATCCATTACAAAAAATATGATACCATTTACCCTCTGGTCTTCATATCTTCATATCTTGATGGAATGGATGTACCTACAATGGTCCATCGTACACTGGATCATCCGGTAGTTCATACTTATCTGCATGAACCATAATCATTTACATGCCACCAAGTTACACATAATATTTCCTTTATACGTATCACCATCATACCCTGCTAATGTTACCTTCAACATACCTTGATTGTCAAGATTCGTAAAGTATAATAAATCATTTCACATATCTATACTATAGTAGTTTCTCCATCTACTCATGTATATTCATGAAATGCAAGTAAAGTACCTTGACATTCTCCCGTTAACAACACATACTTCATATTTTCTGGTTATAACTCATCACATTAACTAATGTTTCTGTCGCATAAGCACTGCAAGACAATAGCTACCTCTCCCCAGCATACATTTAAAATAAACTGATACTTAGTTATGATAGTCGTTCATGCAATTTACATAATTTAATCAAAATAGCTAACCCTTGAACTATTACTTTTAGTACATGGAGTGCAATCTAACATATCAAATGTTGCTCCCATGCATGTTGTAACATGCCTCAAAATTTTAATTTTTTTCCTTTGGGTTCACCCCATTTTGAATTAATTAAAAATGTTATAAAATTAAATTAAAATAAAATATTTTGAAACATCTTGATTGTGAAATAAGTTATGGTTATTGGCCATGTGGTATTGATAAACCATGGTATTGACCCATGATATTATAACAAATCCTATTTACATGCTAATAATATCGACCATAAATTGGGGCTAATTTCCATGATTAAGAATCACGTCATATTGCTATAAAATATTTCCCTTGTGAAAGAAGTGACATTGTATTGGCCGATGGCATGGTAACAAAACCTATTGACAAGTTAATAACAGATTTTACATATAACAAATTGACTTTAACTTTAACTTTTTATTATATATTGAGAAAACATTTAAATGTTCAGATGTTTTATATTACTTTTAACATTTTATTTATTAATTTTAATTTTATTTATTACTTTTTTTAATAATTTAGTGCACATATAAATTTTAAATGTTAAACATTTATGCTTGACATTTGTACCCCACATAAGTGGGTAGAGAACCTCTCAAGAAATCATAGATAATTAATAAGTAGAAAATATTTAATAGTGATCAAGACAAAGGTTTAGGATTTAATGTATTTTTTCTTTTAAATTTAATTAAAAAATGATGGTCATATAATGAAATTAACATAATATATATATATAATATTTTTGAGCATATAATTTGTTATGGTTTTTGGGTAAGTGATAATCATAAGCCTTGGTATTGTAACAAAGTGGAAGTTTATTTATAGCTTAAGATTCTCCATGATAAAGTGGAAGTAACTTCAGGGTTAAGAATGTTGTTAGGGTTGAGCATTTCCATCACCTTAAATTTAGAAGACCTATTGAGATTGAGAAAAGGCCTTGTTCATTTTCATTGTTGGATCACATCTCTCTACTCTGAGTAGGGTTCCTTTTTCCTTTCTCTCATGTTTTCCTCTTTTTTTATTTTCGCTAGGTTTACGCTTTATATATATATATATATATATATATATATATATATATATATATATATATATATATATATATATATATATATATATATATATATATTATTAGAGTCATGTAGTAGGTTTAATGTTTTTTAGGTTTCTTAATTTATTTTTTTAATTTATAATTATATATTTTAAATAACATTTCTAATGTTGACCAAGTTTTCTCTACATTTGGTATTTTGTTTTTTTTTATTTAGTATTATTTTTATTTATACGTCCATTTATTTATTTATTTTTATTTCTATATTTTTTTTTTTTTTTTTCTTTACTTAGTCTTTATTTATTATTTTATTATCCTATATTGTTTTTATGATGGTGTTTAATTATTTTTCTTTTATTTATTAGTTGGTTGTTTTTATTTTGAGTGTTGATCGTATTTGTGATTTTCAATGTCTAATTTTATGGATTTTATTTTATAAAATGTGTAATATTTATTTTAATATTTCTTTAAAATTTATTTTTCCATGTATCTAAGGTATTCAGTGTCGGTTCTAAAATTTCTATGTGATTTACACTCTCAAATGTTGTTACATTTTTTTTTAATTGTAGACATTTTATGTTATTTTTTTTAATTGATGGTAATAATAATTGAAAATAAAGTTATATTTTAGCTAATTTTAATAAAAAAAATTTCCATTTAGCAAAGATAAATGTTTTGATGAGTACTAATGGATGAATGATATTTACATTTACCAATCGTATTAGTAATCATTAATATTATAACTTGTATTATAGAGTTTCCTTGATTATTGTATAATTAAAATTAATGTTTTCAAATTAATTTTCAAGCATCCCTCACCATGAAAGTCTTCAAATCGTCATTCCCTTTTTAACATCTTTGTCTTACTATTTTGGATTTGTGGATAAAGTCTTCAAATCCTATTCCCTCTTCAACATCTTTGTTTTACTATTTTGGATTTGTTGAGAAAGTCTTCAATTCTCTTCCCTTTTTGTAACACC
>JAXQQM020066934.1:0-67114 GCA_034641835.2 Pinus albicaulis
AATATCATAGCAAAAGTTTAGATTGGATTGGATGATTTTCTTCTAAAGTTCATGCCCAAAGAGAAGACCCTAAGCTTTAAAAGGTATAACATCATATGTTTGAATAAAGGAGATCATAGAAAGTAGTTCCAAGGCAAGCAAAGTTCAAATTCCAAGGCCATTGATCAAAAATTTCTTGACATCTTACCAGGAGATGCCATCCCCAAGTGGAGTCACTGTTAGGGTCCTATAATAATAGGGATCATAATTTTGAATTGACTATGAAAAGTCTTGCAATATTGTACATACCTTTGCTTTCTGCAAATGTTTTCCATATTAAAAAATGAAAAGAGGGTATGTCCTAAAATAAAAATAAAAGGACCGAAAGAAAAGAAGATCAAAAAATAATATAAAGTATGAACCCCACAAAAGGAAACAAAAATAGACCCTGAAAGTGTTTCACATTCAAATGCCACTACTCTTAGTTTACTTTATGCAAATAAAATTGTGTGCAGCTTGACCAAAAATGCCACAATTCATGATGATCAAATGGTTTAATCTTGATTCATTCATGCTTTTAAATTTCATGTAATGATAGTTAGTGAATAAATATTTGGCCAAACCATTTAATCTTGGCAGATCTGTAGTTAGATAGAGAATAAGAATGAGCTCAGCAGTTTAATCTGAGCCATTGGAAGTTATAAGGTTAAAAGTAGATTATTTTTCTTATCAAAATAAAATAAAAGGGTTAGAAAGCTCAAATGCACCCAATAAATGAAGTAAAAAATGTTAGGGTAAATAAAGGGTAGGTAGATTACTTTTACAAGTCATGTAAAGCATCAATTGGTTCATCTCATATCACTAATATCCTCATAAATCCCCTTCCCCTTGCTAAAATCCTATTTTCACTCTTGGAAATCCCCTTCCCCTATAAAATACCTCTTTCCCCTTATTCTAACCCTTTTCCCTTTCCTAAAACCTTTTTCCCTAGTTAAAAACCCATTTCCCTTTGAAAATTAACTTCCCCTTTACTAACTCCCTTTTTCCATTAAAAACATGTAAAACCCACTTATCTAAAGTTTAAAATGTTTAAAATATATGAGGCCCCACTACAAACCTCTCCCTGATATTATTTTAATCCATTCCTAGTGTATTTCTAACATCCCGCCAATATATTTTACAAAGCCCTTTATATCATTATAACCTATAGTTTATATATTATTTTAACTTCCCCCGCTTTCATTTCATTTACCCCACATACATATTTCCTAACCCATCGCATATATAAATCCCATCCTACTAACATATTAACCCCTTTATATTAATTCCCAACCCAATCATATTAAACCCTTCACATATACTTTTGCTCAACCCCACCTATCACAAATCCTCAACTAATCCTACAACACCCGTCAATCGTCTGATTAGCGCTACCCTGATCTAACCATTCTCTAACTCTTTCGCACTCTCAAATTTCCTATGTTTAAAACCAATCGGATGTGCGAAATGGGTGGTTTCACACCCCCACTCCTCTGCCACGTGACAATCCTACATCTTATTGCATCCCCCATCCTAAAACCGTCGAACCACTTTTCACGATGTGATAACCGCCATACCACCTTTTCACTACACGATGAAACCACCACTGATGTTTGAAAAGTAAACCCCTGTGCCATTGCAATTAAACAAAGGTTAAAAGTAATAGGCTAGCATGAAATATTTTTTCACCATTTCTATTGTTTAATTGCAGAAAAAGAGCCAAAGAACCATTGTTGATCTAGAATTGAAGCCTTTTTAGACCAAGAAAGCCCCTACTGCTTCCTGGACTTCTGCAGACCGAAATCAGCATTTCACAAGTAATCCTAAGCACCTGAGAACATTACTTAAGATCAGAAAGTTAATTAAATGATAAAATGAATCAATGGCCTCCCAGAGCATAATATCCGTGAATCCTCTGGAACCCCCTGTGATAAATATTGAACACACCCCTATAACTGATAAGGACTCCAAAATCAGTGATATAGTCAATTATTTTAACCTTTTAGAGCTCCACTGTTGGAGCCATGACAAATTCATTGACCAGGCAGATGATATTCACCTCTGGGACTCAAACCTACCCAGATACCTTTTCCCACAGACTTTTCAGTTTCCATATCACATTAGACTCTACCAAATCAAATATTTTCCCAATGAAAGATCTTTATTTACCCCAAGCCAAGAGATCCTATTCACTATTACTGCACAATCCATAAATCAGATGTTACATATCCAACACAAGCCTGATGAAGTGCCATTATCTATTGAAATCCTTACTAAACTCTATCTGAAGCTGAACTTTCCCAAGAGATTCCAAATATTCCAGAACTTCCTTCCTCCATCAGTAGAAACCCCAAAAAGTAATCCTCCATACTCAGCTTCCATATTTTCAGAGAGAACCAGACAAATTGTTACAATGTTGTCATGCATTTTAGGGTATTTTACTGATGAACATGTAGATGTATCTATCCTAGGTTTTCTATCTATATTTTTCCCAGTTCAGCCTCCTCCTTCAACTTTTAATTTTTCCCAATATCTACCAGATGCAATCCATGACCAGCTAGTTAAATTACCCAAGGAAGGAGTATTTAAATACTCTTCAGTTTTATTCCATTTCTTCTTGTATTTCCAATCAGAAAGGTTTGAATTTTGCCTCCAAAAACTGGACACATAGGATAATCTCCAATTTGTTGTCTTTTGGACATCCTTGATTAGAAAGGATTCCACAAGATTCATCTATAAATACTTCATTGATTCATTTTTTTTATCCAATTGTTAGTATGATAAGTAGTAGCATTCAACCTAGAGTCAATGAAGAGATAAAGAAAGTGTTGCAGTTGTTAGATCAAAGTAGAATAGGAGACTGGTATTTATACCAAAATCATATAGAAATTAGGGTGTATGGAAGCCAGCTTACTCCATACAAGCTTCCCAAATACCTCCCAATGAGGTTATTTGCATTAGAATACATCAAACAAATATTGAACTCATATGAAGTCAATTTCCTTTCAACAAAGAAGAAAACTCAATTCAAGATCAAGAACCAGTTAGGGCATTTTATTTGCCATAATAGGAATGTTGGTTAGCAAGCAGACAAGTATTTACAAGATTTCAAATTCAGTAGCAATTTCAAATGGAAATATGACCTCTTGGCAGTCATAAGTAAGTTAGGTGTCAAATTCAAATTGACCCCTTTTATCCATGAGTCAAAGCCTGAGGTTTAAAAGTATTCCAACCAATTAGAGTGGTTGGAAAATACTTTATAGGGGATGGAGAAGCAGGTTGATACTAGTTCCATCCTACTTACTCCGGCCCCACAGGATAGAAATTCAAAAAGGGCAAGGGAGGAAAGCTCTTATTCTATAGAGACTACTTCTGATACCAAATTCAAGTTAATGTACAGGAAAAAGGAAAAACCGAATCTAGTGATAGAGACAGTTGAGATAGTTGATATAGTGGACATTATTGATACAATATAGTTTTTAGAGATAATGCACCTCCAACCATTTTAGAAGAAACATTGCGACCATCAACCTCAAGTGCACAAATCATTCAGAAACAACATAATGCAGAGGTTTCTCCATCAATCAAATAAGTGGATAAAGAGAAAGTTGTAATGGAAAAATACAAAGAAATCGAAATTAGAAATGAAGCATTGAAAGTTGTAACTCATGCTCAGTATTGGAAACAAACTCCTAGTGACCAAAACATGTTACTTTTAGTTTTTAATTACAAAATAGAAAGATGAAAATGACGTTTTTTACAGCCAACAAGTGTAGGCTCGAAAATCATCAACAAATTACAAGAAAACAACCTTTGAAGTTCTTGCTAAAGATGTGCATCCCATAGATCAAATTGAGTCTCATAAAAAAGATGGAGAAATGATCTATTCTACTATGAAAAACAAGGCTTTAAGTGTACAAAAGATACAAAACTCTCTAGAAAATATCAGGACACAGTTAAAACTAGAGAAATTTTCTTCACAAGCAAAAGATAATGGATAAAATTACTTGAAGAATTGATAATGGAGCTTGGATATATGTTGGGCCCAAATTAAGGTATGTTCTCACCCTGTAATTACTTCAAATTATGTTACAATTTTGGGGGAATTCCCCTTCATATTAACAATAAGAGAGAAAAGATTATGAAAACTAGAACAACTAGGCTAATTATGAAAAGGATGTTTTTATAATAGAAAATTGCCTTCTCTTATCTCCGCATGCAAGAAGGCAGAGTGGCTAGACCAATAGAAAATGAAAGCTAATCAATGAGCACAAACGTGTGAGATCTCAGTAACTCCCAGTGGTCGGTAGAAGGCAGACAAATGAATTTGAGCTCAAGAACTCAAACGATCAGCATGCGCAGTGGGCTGTCTTTTGGGAAATACTTTCTCATTTTGTGAAATCACCTTTCAAAGGACGGAGGACGAATGAGAAAGGAGGAGTCAGAAAAGAATAGGAAATTCATTCTGCAATCGACGCATCAGAACCAAATTGTCTAATTGTATTTTTGTGATATCACTAGATGTAATATAGAGCCTTGAACAATAATCTTTTGAAGTTTTTACTGCGCTAGAGCTTCTGGTGGTCTGGGCCCAACCCCTAGAAGTTCCTCGCAATTTCTCATACTCTATGTAGTCGCCGAACTAATGCATAAGTATCTGATGCAGTTGTAAAGTATATTTCCATTCAATAAAGTTACAGTTTCTCTTTCTTCAAGATTGTTAGCAATCATGTTCTTGAATTAGGATAATCACAATCGTATTTTCCGGCTTATAACAACGCGTCATCACCAGTATATGGTTCCAATTCTTCCAATATCATTGTAATTGAGTTATAGATCATAGAATAAGTTGATTTCGATGTATTATGTCTTTATGGATTGCATTACTCTTTCTACACAGCAAAGCGTTCAATCGCCGATCAATGTCGATTAATTAATTCATAAAGAGAATTCCATTGCAAGATTACATTTAAGTAATTGTCTTACAATTCATTTAGATTGCTTCAATTATAATATTGTTCAATCCAATTCCATTGCTATTCAGTTTAGTTAGACTGTTGTTCAACTTGATTTCATTGCTGCTCAGTTTAGTTAGACTAGTTTTCAATTCAATTCCATTGCTGTTCAGTTTAGTTAGACTATTGGCCAATTCAATTCCATTGTTGTTCAATTTAGTTAGACTATTGTTCAATTAAATTCCATTGTTGTTCGGTTTAGTTAGACTGCTGTTCAATTCAATTCCATTGTGGTTCAGTTTAGTTAGACTATTTTTTAATTCAATTCAATTGTTGTTTGATTTATCTAGATTTCTGTTAAGTTCATTTAGACTATTGTTTAATTCAATTAGATAGTTGTTCAATCCCGCTATTCAATCTTAGGTTAAGAATCAATCCAAGCTACCCCTCGTTAGGATAAGTGAACTTAGGAGGCTAGCAAATTCTTCCTCATAAGCAACAAGGAGTAACTATTAGACAATCTCACTCTCATATATTGTGTCAACACTCTTGAAATAAGAAAAATTACCCCGGGTTGATAATTAAATGAGAAATCACTAGAGTTGTCTATAATAAGCCATCTCTGTGAGCCCAACAATATGATCCAAAGAATATCAAAGCAGCAGAAGAGCTTATTAAGAAGAAGAATGAAGACATCGACGCATTGAAGAAACAGCTGAAGTTACCTTCAACAGAGCATCCACAAACTAAAGAAGTTTTGGAAAATGAAAATAAAAAAGATGAAATGATGAATATCATCATTTAGTTGATAGCTCAATTGAAAGAGATGGAAAATGAAATGGACAAATTAGTGCAGGAAAACCAAGCTAACATGTAATCAGTTCCTATTACTGCCATTCCTATAGCTTCTACATCAGCTCCATTACCCAGAGCAATCCCAGCTACTGCAGCAGTTCCAGTGATAACATAAGTTCCAGAGACCACACCAGCTACTACACCAGCAATAGCATCAGTCCATCCTAATGATGAGGCAAGTAAATTGATTAAAGCAATGCAAGATATGTCAATACAAAGTACTGAGATCAATAGGCTCAAAGAACAAGTGAAAAATATAGAAGATGAAAATAAATTGGCTCAAGTAATGTATAAAGCATAATCACATAAAACAAATAGATTGACTGATAGAATTCATCAGTTAGAAAAGGAATTATCACTAAAAGAGCCACTAGCCCAAGAAAAACAACATTTGTGGGCCAATATCATTAACTCAGTTAATGATATTTGGCCTTCCATACAATTTATATTTGAACAGAAGGAATTGATAAAGGAGGCTAGTGATGCAATCCAAAAGGTAAAAGAGGAACTTGGAAAGAAACTAGAGGAAACCACTGAGATAATAAAGTTCCTCAATTCTAAAAACAAGCAGTAATTAGAAGAAATTTGGATAACAGAGAGAACAAAGAATATCTTAGAGGTTAAAAAGTTTATTTCCAAGAGAAATCTAATGATAGAGCTAGAAGACAAATGCCAAACAATGGAACTAGCAGTGAATAGATTCATGAACAAATTTAATGTTTTGAGGTAGAAAGGTCTTCTTGATCCATTAGTAATCAATGATAAACTGATGAGGCATGAAGACTATGATAAAAATATCAGGGAAGTAGCTAAAGAGACTTCCAACAATTCAAAAATGAAAGAAGTTCCTACAGGAAAAATGCTCCTTCAGACTTTGGAAAACTTATTTTTCCTATAGCATGAGGTAAATCACCTTTTTGTGAACAAGCCTACATTTTCCAAGTATACTGAGGCATATGAGGTTTACATAATAATGGTAAAAATCAAACTTCTAGATGAAGAAGCCTGGGAAAAATGGTGTGATATACTATGACAGGTCAAAGTAAAAATAGGTAAAAGAAAGACAAGGTAAAAAGTAAACAGAGCATACAGATAAAGCGGTAACATATTGAAGATGTAAAAATATAAAGACATATGAGATGAATATAAATAAAAGACAGAGTAAAAAGACAAATCAGATGACAAGAAGTGTGAAAGAGAAACCAACGTGAAATCCAGCCAATGTAAAAGACAACAAGTACCTAAGAAATAAACAGTAAATCAATAAAACAAGGACAACTTGCATTCAATTAATAGGTGTCTCTATCTTCTTGCATGAAGATATTTTCCTCAATTAAATCCTAATCAGTTGATAGGATATTTTTTATTAAGTTTTGTATAAAGACTTCATCAATTCGAAGTGTAGAGTGTGGATTCCTGAATATTTCTATAGTTAAATTGATCTACTACCTGAGGGTTTAGTGTAACATTTCCAAGTTGATAGACAGGACAAGTAATAAAGGCATTTTTTTACAGGATTCATGTGTTGAGCCACCTCAGTGAAGTATTTTCAATTGTTCATGTTCTTTTCTTAAGTATTCCATAAACTTGTATGTTTTCTAAATTTTAATGTTATAATAGGAATTTTATTGCAGAACTTGTTTAAATACACTCTATTTTGAACTCTTATTCATTTTCATGTTTTATTCTAATATCTAGTTTAGAGAATCCATGACTGTTCTCTGATCCTGATTGACCTCCTTTGCCTTCCTTCGTTATCTGGTTTAAGGAATCCTTAATAGCTCCTTGATCTCGATTGAAAACCACTTCACCGTTCAACCTTTAAAGATCTAATTTTGCTGAGCTACCTTGCCTTGTAACACTTCCTTTAGAACTTGGATCTATTTTGTTTTCTTGATGTATTGACTCCATAGCCCAATGGAAAATAGACATGCATCTATCCATCTAAATCAGTAATTCCACCAAAAAATCAAAATCAAACCAAATTAAGCATACATAACTAGCCTAAAATCAATTAAAACAACAAAGTTAAATCATTAAGAGAGAGCCTTCTCTGAGCATTAGGAAAGACTAGATCCTAATCTCCAAAAGCAGTTTATAGTTACCTCTAATATTTCTTTAAAAACACATAAGAACCCTTGGAAATTTTGGAGAGATAACATAATGGATGCCTGTTGTGCTACAAACGAGTTTCCTAGTCTAAATTATATGTGGACACATAAAATTAGACCTATCCATATCTATTGTTAAGAATTATGCGCAGGCTACTACCGTAAGTTATTTTACAATATTTTTGACCGTTTATTAGCTTGAAGACACCAAATTCTCTTTCGTTTTTCGACCCCCAAAATATATAAAGAAGTTATAAAACCCCTTTAAGGATTAGGAAATTTGTATTGTGAAGAAAAATATACATACATGTAGGTTTTAACCCTGTACAGAAATTATCTGCAAATGAATTCTTAAAAAAAGAAAATAAAAAATAGCAAGAGCATAAAACATAAAACATATATACATAGAGATTTTCCCTTGAATCCAAAATCGGGACTATCAACTTGATTTTACATTATATTCCTTTCAATGTTACAACACATATATATATACATGATGAAACATTCATAAACCCCAATCCATTAATCCTGGATTATAACATAATCGTAGTTTCCTTGACCAAATCTATAAAATACCATGAGAAGAAAAAATCCATTCCCAAAACCATGTGCAAACTCATGAAAAAAACCATAGGCAGTTTTTCCCACCTAATATAGGGTCCAAAAACAATTTCCGACGTGTTGCCTCAAACACCATGTAGCGAGGCTACCGCCCCCCTCCAAACCCCCTGACAGGGGGGGCTACACCCCCCTTGTGACCTCCCTGTTGCACCCGATACAAGTGTAGGGGGGCTATCACCCCACTCTTATGTTGCTGCATCATGCTTGCTTCTAGTCATGGAAAGAATATAACACACACCCAACATACATCCAAGTATATGGTTGTTTAGTGTCCCCTCACCTGATGTCGCAGTTGGTCCTCGGTTAATTGATGATAAGGTCTAAGATTTATTATCACACTATTCGAGCTAGAATAATGTTGGTTTTAACCAACAATTCTAGGATGTCATGGCCAAATTTTCCTATAAAAAATTACCACTATGCATAGACTGAGTTTCCTCAGCCAAAAAATGACATAGACATCCTAAAGGAGCTTAATCACCTCGTTGGGTTTTTCAAGAGACATGACTCTCATGGCGTAATCAAAGAACATTGGAAGTCAGTAAAACTATCGCATTTCGATGAATATTAATCCCTTCCTAATGACTTAGTGTTTCAAGATGTTCTAATGTATGAGGAGATAAAGTAGATGATGGAAGAAAGGGAACAAGCATACTTGCAAGTTGTCCAACATCTTAAAGAAGGGTAGAGAGAAAATGACAGATAAAAATGCTCTTTTGAGATAGATGCAATCCAAAAATCCAAGTATGAAGAGGAAAGGCTAAAGTTGACTCCTTAGAAAAGAAGCTTCTTGAAGCTGAGGTTAGAAGAGAATAAGAGAGGTTGGCTTATGCCAAATCTGAAACAAGAGATTAGGTTATTATTTCTGAAATATAGCCGCAAGAAGAGTAAAACTTGTCAGAGAAGAAGGTTATTAAAGGAAAGGATCAATAGAACCCCCCTCAAATTGTCTCAACAAGAGAAGGCCCCTAAGGCAAGCACTCCTATAAGTACCCCAATATAGAGTTTTGTCATTTCTCAAAATATTTTTTCCTCTGTTTCGTTGATCCTTAAGAAAAAAATAATTGCACCTATTGTTGATAATCCTAGGGATATCAATTATAAGTTTGCTGAAATAGGGGAATGTTATTATAGAAAATTTAGGAAATTCATCATCCACAATGTTCCCAAAAAACGAAAAATAGGAATGGAAAGAAAATATGTAGTTATTTTCACAAGCCTCAAAAAGTGAATAACATGGAGTGTCACCAACCAAAGGAATCAAAAGGTTAATGTGGACATAAACTCTATTTTAGTAACGTTCAATACTACAAACATAGTGACCACTCAAAGTCTATCCATGGATGTCGAATAATTGACCCAGGTGGTAGCACTGTTGCAGGAATGACTAAAAGAATAAAATTATTGAATGGGGTTGAACACCGAGGTAGGTTATAACAATAACACATAACCCTCTTAGCGTTCGTCAAGGATCAATTTGAGTACAAATGACACAACGAAAAGAAGCTCACACTGCTAAGATAAAGGAATTAAAGGAAAGTCACATGAAAGAGGTTAATTATAAGGTTGAACAAGGCCAAAAGGCTCAAGAAAACCTTTAGATACTCAAAGTATAAGCCCTCAAAATCAATAACTATCTTCAAAAGGATTACCATTATTTTATGGGGATGTCATGTGATATCCAAGATTACTTTGAACAACTAGAGCAGATAACCAATGGGAATAATGCCCAATTTAAAGCCCAAAATACAACCACTAAATCTCTCAACCAAGTCATTGACTAGAAAAAGAAACATTGGAACGCTCTGGACTCACTACCTTGACTTGATAGGAAAAAAAAGGTGAAATATTGGCGTTTGATCGATGTTTGAAAATTAGAACATGAGGAAGTTAGAACAAGTGTGAATGAAGCTACCAAGTTCGCTAATAAAATGTGGGCCACCACCGAATAATTGATTGAGGAATGGGAGCTTGAACCCATAAAAGACTTGTCCAGCTCTGCCCTTATCAAGCTAAGGCTTGAAGAAATAACTATGGCCCATATGAATTTGGTCACTGAAATTGATTAGATTTCAAAATTGGATGATGAGTTAATGTATAAATTCATCATTTCTCCCACCAAAGTGGCCATTCAACTCGACTATTACACCATTGGCATGAAGAAGGATATTATAAAGTTAGTTTATTAAGCATTGAAAGGGGAAAGATTTAAATTCCCATAACATTCAAAATATTGAATATTCATACAAATTGGAAGACATATATGCAACAATTACAATAAATGAATTCCTAATGCCCCATTAGTGCCAAAGGAGTTACTGATAGATTAAAATTTTCTAACTTTAATTCAATGTATAAATAAGAAAGATCCCCATTGAGAAAGGGGGAAGAGGGGAATGAAAATTGAAAGGTTGGATGTTCTTGTTAGACTCATTTTTTGTAATATTTTGTAACATATGCTCACGAGATTTATTATAACTAATTTATCAACTTTAATGTGAGCTTCGCTTATTAATGGCTGTAAAATAGATCAATATGTTAGTAAATCTACAATCATTATAGGATTTATTTATATTTAAGAAAACAATTATCCTTTGGTTACCACACAGCTCACCCGGAGCTACATTAACCTTCCTCTATCCTAAAATAATTAATATTCACACCGTAAATCATACAAAATAGTTAGATATAAAGGTAAGATATAATATTATTAAAACTTAGACATAGTTTACAACTTATAGAGAATATTCCTTACTCCGGAGGGAAATTGAGCAATAATGGCTTGGGAAGCTTGACTAAACGAGAGGGGTGGTGAATCAATTTATTACATTCATGAACATAAATTACTTTTCTTTTACAATGATTCATGAGCCCTCAGACAACAAGAATGTTGCAACTCCCAAGGCTACCAACTTTAATTATCAACCCAAGGTTCATACAAACATAAGAGGTGTAGGCACTATATGTGCAACATACAATGTGTCCTTATTTTGTTAATATGATGTAATGGATGGAATTTCATGAAATCAATGCCTAAACTAATTGCAAAATGGAAGTTTTTCTTTGAAAAGAAATTAATCCTAGGAAAGAACAACAATTTGTAATTGAAATCCTAAGAGCATGAATTCAAATAAAAAGACATAATATAATTTGAAAAAATGAATGTACTAAGTGATTTTAATTCTTCCTCAATCATGTATTTAGGTGATAGGGGCTAGGATTCAAGCCTAAGAGACAACAACCAACCTTGGGAGAAAATCTGGTCGAGTTTACACATGCTACAAGAAACTCTGTTTTTGCAAGAAAGTATGTTTTGGAAATAAATCACCGAATGAATAAGTAAATAAAATGAATGGGATGGGGAATTTTTTTTTAGTAAGTAGGATGTCTTAGGTATCCATTCCAAGTGGAATCACTCCAAAATAATCCTGTTCACACGCGCTAAAAAATAACAGAAAATTACTATAAAATATGGAAATTCGAGAAATAGTGAGCTAGCTAATCTATAAAATGGCTAACCTAATCAAGTGAAAATTAAATGGGGTGAGTTTTTTTATTAAATTTAACATTATTATGACCTGATACAAGCGAAATCAAGTCAAATGGATCTCACTGACCCCTTCTAAAAACCAACAGAAATTTACTACTATTTCGCTACAAGGCATTCCATAAATTTTGTATTCGTGAACTAGTAACCAGGGAAAATTTTAGGGGCTAATATTCGTAGGTGGGCTAATTTTCTATACTTTTTCCAAAAAAAAAAATTTCGTTAATTTCCATTCTTTTCTAAAAATTATTCTCCCAAATTTTATAGTAGGAAATTATTTTACCCTAAAAATCACCAAAAAATTATATAGAGACCATATAAAATTATTAGAAATTTGAATATTTTTACAAAAATATCTCCAAATTTTTTACAGATTGCATATTATGGACTAGTGGGATTCGCCAATGTTTCTAAATTTTAAGACAAATTTTCATCCTTAAAATTTTCTCTTCTAGTAACCAAATCAAAGTAGCTTAATGATTAAGATGACATTAAAAAGTTATTCCAAGGATGAATAATTCTTTTAAACCTATAAAAAACTTGAAAAGGAACTCACTTAAATCATTTAACTCAATCCTACAGCAAGAAAACAAACAATACTAAATACAAAAATATGCAAAACATAAATAAGAGATTCATGTGAATAAAAAGTGAAAAGAACATAAATAAATTATGCAAGAGGGCTCTGAGGATCCTCGGATGGCCAAGCCCAAGGAGGAATCAGAGTCGTGTGGAAGAAACCAAGCCTTAGAAGCTTAAAATGGCAATAGTATTCATTATTTAATCAATCTAGGTACATTCCCACAAGAAAAGAAAGTGGAGGTGCTAGAAAACAAGTTTTTTTCATAATAAGACTAAATAATACATTCCCCTAGAGGCCAATTCGAATTGGTACTTATACAAAATTATGAGGAAGCATTCTCCTTTAAAGGAGGAAGATTTCCCCTCCAAAATCCCTCAAATAGTGGATCTGGTTCCCAACACTCGGAGATTCAGTAAATGACAGGGAACACATTCATAGATTTTCTCAATCATCATAGTTCCAAAATCTCTCTAGAATTTCTCAATTATTTCATGATATTTTGTTCATTTATTCTCCAATATTGATCCTCCAATAGTAGGGAGCAAGTCCCTAAATTATATCCTTCTCCAAATCTTCATAATCTGCCCAATATTCTCACAATATTATACAAAAATAAATAATATTAGGCACAAATATGAAATTACCTTTAAACCTTCCTAAGAACATATGAAAACATAAAAAAACCATTATCAAGTGCAGAAGGAGATATTTAATATATATTTTATGTGCCTAATAAAGCAAGCTGATGAGCCTTAATTAACACTAGTACAAATAGCTAATTAGTTACTAAAAAATGACTAAAATTTGCATATAAACGACTATTTTTTGGTCAGTGACCAATAGTAGCTAATTTATAGTATCTTATAACGCGACCAACTTTTAGTCGTTTTTAGCTTAGTCATTAATTGGTTATCTCAATTTTGTTGTCTAGTAGTATATTTGGTCATTAATTTAGTCAGTGATTTGGTCGTTAATTTAGTCATTGATTTGATCATTAATTTAGTCACTGATTTGGTCATTAATTTGGTCATTGATTTAGTCATTGATTTAATCTTTGATTTGGTCATTAATTGTCACAATTAATGACCAAATATACAACAAAATATATTACTATATGATCACCCGAGAACCAATTAATGACCAAAGAAATATGACCAAAATGTTGGTCGTGTTATAAGATACTGTAAATTAGCCACTAATAGTCATATATATGCAAATTTTAGTCATCATTTGAAACCAATTAATGACCGAAGAAATATGACTAAATTTTAGTCATGTTATAAGATATTGTAAATTAGTTACTAATAGTCGTATATATGCAAAATTTAGTCATCATTTGTAGTCACAAATTTATCATTTGCAGTAGTCATTTATTCATTATATAAACGACTAATTTAGTAGTTTATATTCATTTCATTTACTTTCATTAATAATCATTATAAATGACTAATTTAGTCATATGTTCATTTTATTTGTGTTCATCATTAATCAATATAAACTATTAATTTAGTAGTTTTAAACTGATTTTGTGTTCATTATTAATCAACATAAATTAATTTGTATGATGTTAAAAATGTCATACAATGTGCATGTTCATTTAATATGAAAACACAAAGTTGCATATTTTAATTACAATACTAAACAATATCAAGTGCAACTATAAATAATTTCAACCACATAAATTATATTATATGAAATGTTAAAGTATTACAATATGATTTTCCAACTTAATATTGGTTGGACTACAATTTACATATGAAATGATGTTTCATCACTTCAAACATTATCGTTGTGTTTTCAAGGCATTGCACGTGAATTCACCAACTCTGAAGATTTGATCATTAGTCTTTATATGTGTGTCTTATGCGGGATATTGGCTCTAAGAGTATAACCAGACCAGTTCTCCTCTCTCTCTTTTTGCATTTGTCGCTCCAATGTTATTGCTCCCCTCTTTTTTCAATTCATGCTTCCTACCATCAATATTGTGTTCATTCTCTGAAAACAAAAGAAGATACAATCCACAATGTAAAACATGAAAAACAATGAACACTAGAATATAAACTAAATTAGACTATAAATAATTTACAACATATACCTCAACACTAGAAGTGTCAAAGCCATTTTTCTCCATACAAGTAAGAAACTCGAACAAATTATCTTCATTGTGGCGATAATTGCCACTATAATGTGGCCAGATAACTTGTATAAACAAAGCAAATAAAATATCACCATATATAGAAAAGAACACCTTAGTGACTTAGTATTCAAATTTCAAGGAAAGCTTAGGAACAATCATGTCAACTAAGTTATATGCTAAAAAGCTCAAGCTGTAGATAACTTGTGAAAACAAATAATTTGAGGTGTGATGTTTAATCCTTGTCGTTTTATTCACAACAACATTTCATTTTCTAACACATGAACTTAGTCAAGTACATAAACAACATGTACTCAAATAACAACATGAAAGTAATCTTTTCTGATAGTCATGAAAATATTTTAACACAAAATAGCTATAAGGATTCCAATCAATATAGTGTAATACTAATTTCATCTTCAAGCTTTGGTTGTTGTTTAAATAGACATGGTACTAAGTATTTTCAATTTCATAGATAAAAGACAAAACAAAATCAAAAGAAACGTCCAAAATACAATCAAACAATAAAGAGAGGATATCATGGAATGGGAATTGAAATTATAAAAAAATTGTTTACCTATCCACTGATGTCATGTCTGGCATTCCTAAAACATTTTCTTGCCCAAAATAACCATGAGGTGGAATAATCACAGCATTAAAAACCATAGGAATTCCTACTAGAAACATTTCCAAAGTCGATGGCTTGGGTGTTTAAGCGATCTCTAAGCGAATGAACCATATCCAAGACATGATATGCATCGTCTCCCCATCCTTTTTCCAATCACATTTCTTGTAACCTGCCCATAGCAGAGTCAAGTGACAATCAAACAAAGACATTGACATTTGTTTTTATCTTTATATCTATAAAATTTGAATCTGATTTGTTTCATGAACATATTAATTCATATTTAAAGCCTTCCTGACATATGAGAAAGTATCAATCAAATAGGACATCAGAAAAATCAACCTCAATGAGGTCCTCAAACAATTTCTACAATATCAATATTTTTCTTGTTGTGATATCTTGGGTAGAAAAAAGAACATATATGCAAAATAAAAATGCATATATTACTTATGGTCAAACTTTGTATATGGTGTATTCTTAAGCAGTTCTTTAAGATGTTCCTCCGCCTTTACGAAAGTGAATTGTAGCTTGGTTAAACTATGTATCCTTTCATTTAGCATCGATTTCTGCAAGATAAATGTCACACATTATTCTTTCCCATTCCTCAACATGCTACATATGATAAATTTAAAGTCACATAAAACCAAGAACAAACCCTTTTCTAACCAAAAAAAACAAACAAACAGTGTCTCTAACGAAACTTCATTATAATATATTTAGAAAATGAAAAGAGAGTGGACCATTTTTGTTGTTTGACTTTGCATATTTTTGTTATGAAAGTGCTTGAGCTTCAAGAAATAAAAAATTTGAGGGAAGTCGTAAATGTGAAAAAAATTATGTTGACCTAATTTGTAGACTTCTTCAAAATGATGTGAATGATGCCATTTTCGGATGTGGTAAATCTCATGATAATAAATGGCATGTATTCTAATAAATTACATTGCAATGAATACCATGAGCCTCCACGGGTTTATATAGGTCCTCAATATGTTAATATTTATGATGAAAGAGAGATGGCAATGATAAGTATGGGTGGTCCTAGTTTTTATGGTGGATATCTTCAAACCAAGGTCGTCATCTCAATGAACCTAGGTTCTGACATGGTAAACCTGAATCTGGTCTTCACCCAATTTCATTCCATCATAATTTTTCAAGACTCAAGAGGACATAATTGTCCTTAAGCTTATAATAGAGTTTCTTTTGAGTTTATAGATAAAGCTTATCCAAAGAAAATGGATTTTTGGGCTCCAAGAGATATGGAAAATTTAAATGATAAAAATTGGATGTTTTTTTCCCAAGATTCAAATGTAGGGATACATTTTGTGGATTTTACTAATAAATAGAATGAGATAAATAATCCATGAGGAGAATCTACTGGTCATTGTGATTAGGGAAATACTCGGAGATAATAAGACTATTTAGGTTCAAATCAAAATGGTGTTGATTCTTGTAGCTCCTCAGTTGTTGCTAGTTTTTAAGGTAGGAATTTCAGTTCTTCAAGGGTGGGGTACTTCAACATAAATGAATCTACCTTGGCCCTATCACCTAAAATAAAAACATAATAAAAAAAGAGTAAATATGTCAAGTTTAGGGAAATTCCTATTTGTATAGTTGTCAAGCTTATAGTTCTTTTTTACTTTGTTATAACTCTGTTGAGACCACCTACTCTACAGTAAAAAATGGCAGAGGAGCCATTAGTCATACCTACCCATGGTCTCTTGTAGGCATGATAGAAGAATAGGTTGAGCCATTAATTACAATTGCACATATATTGAGGAAAGACAATTCATTATCTAGTTAACCAATTGCACATTGAACCCTATATGGATGGGTAGCCCTAAATAAAGCTAGTTTTCTCTATCATATGCCTTGGAAAGACAAAATCACTAACATTGCTTGTAATTTTTTGGTTTCATGTTATAAATTCATTCTTGGGAAACTCCTATTCTGTAATGGATTTATTTCCTAGGAAGGATGAAAAATTGTTCTAATGACAGGGAATCAACTTAGTGGATTTTGACCCTACATGACCAAGGAAAGAGCCTTGGGTGCATCAAAAATAGCATCCTCCAATGAAAATAGTACAACCTCCAACCTAGAAACATCAAAATTATATATAGTTATAATTCATAATAAAAAATGACCATATACTGTAGCAGTCCTTAAATAAATTCAAACTTGAATAAGAACAAAAAAAAAAAACACACTACCCTTCAGTAAGTTTTCCTTGATTTAGAAATAAAGGCTCAGACTTGCATAAATATGTAAGTAGATTCCCCAGAAGATCAATTTCAACATATTTCCAGAAAAAAGAATCTAATATCCAAAGCGAAACCATAGTTGAATGGACCAATGATGGTGACAATGGTGATGACATGACTCCCATGTAGATTTTGATGACATGAACAAATGATGACACCTCAAATGTAATCCTATACCATGACCTAGATGATGGTATATTAACTAATTCATGACCATAGAAACTTAAATGAAGACTTGATTGAGATGAGTGATGATGACCATGAGTGAATGGAGGGAGAAGCACTGACCTAAACAACAACCAATGATCAAATTTTATTTGAAAACTTATTTGAAACTATGAAATTTGACCTAGGAATCTATCAACTAATATTGAGAGAGTACATTTGATCACTGGTTACTGATAGACACTAACATTACTCATAAATATTTGCAGAATACTTGTCAATCAGTAAACATGTACGAATTTGGGGTCTTATTTGTGTGAACGTTTGACATATTTGATGCGAATTCAATTTTGTTCTTCTTTATTTGAGACTTGAAGGCCCTTTATCTGGTGAGCCTATAATAAGAGTACCTCTATCACCATAACCATAACACGAATTTGGTGCCTGACTGCTTCTAGTCTTGCAAGTTGCTACGGATGCAAAACAACAGAGTTCATACCCACAGAGTATAAATTTACAAAATTTGATTGTTAGCCCAACCATTGTGAATCTGAAAGGTACTTTTACTGCTTGGAGTATTTGGAGGGCCTAGAAGGTTGCCTAGAAGATTGAACTAGAAATTTCAAGGCTTTGAAGTTGGTTTATTTTTAATGATCACTCTTTATGGTGTCCTCATCCTACTTTATGAAATAAAAGTCGAGACGACATGGTTCTTGGTCCTTTCATTTTTCAAAAGAGGCATTAAGAATATCAAAGACATTTTTGATTCTCGGACCTAGCATGTGTCTATTTTCCTAGGTAGAAAAAAAATCAATGTAGCCAATATTCATAGATGTGTCATCGAGTATGTTAAGGTGATCAATGGATTTCTTGGGAGGTATATTGACATTGGCAAAGGCATTGTTGGAAGAAAGTCCAATCTATTGACATATTATGGCCCACATCCCTAAGGGATATTGAAATAGTTAGAATGAAATGATTTAAATTTTTTTTGGATGAGTAAGAGGAAGAAAGAGGGCATTATACTTGTCAAATTCTAGTCCTTGTTTAAACCAAAAGAAACTAGAGGTTGGATTTCAAAGACACAAACTTGGGATTTCAATTCTTTAGAAAAGTTCTAGCTACCAAAAGTCCATGGAATATTATTTCCAAATAGGGACGCTGGAGGTAGGTGATATACCAAAAGCACATTAAACACCTTAACATGGAATAATGAGATACAAAGGAAAACAAAACCATCCAAAATGGGTCTATAGTCTAGAAACCATTGGAACTAACTTTCACTTTGGTAGGTGTATGGTTAGAATGGGGAGTTGGAAAAGGGAATCAAATCATAATAGGGGCTAATCCATAGATTCGATGTCGAGAAGCCTACATATTACCATTTTATTTGATTGCTACTTTGCAACGTCAAGGAATTCATACCTTGGGTTAGGGAGTCGATGCAATATCTACATCAATTTAGAAACAAAGATGGAAGAAAGGAAAGGAGTTTGGTTTTTAAAAGAGGGAAATATGCCACTGGAAGTTATTTTTGGATCAACATAAGAAGATTCATATCAGAATAAGTAAGGAGGATGTTCTATTGTACTCAAGGAACCATGCCCTTGGGGATATAATCCTATGCTAGGATACAAAGCAAATTTTGTAGATACAACTTAGGAAGAGGAGACTTCGAGGTGAAATATTCCATGGAATTCTTATGCTTGTCTAAATTCAAAGGTTTATATGCCATTAGCTCTTTGGAACAAAGCACTAACTTGGAAAATACTTCAAAAATGCAGAAATAATAGTCCAGGATGGTGTACACTATGTAAGAAGGAAAGAGAACTATTTGATCATTTATTAACAATTCCAAATATGCCTGTAAGTTATGGGAAGAGTTGAAGTAACTAAAAAATTGAAGGGAAGGGTGACAAGTGCATACTATGGAGGAGGCTTTGAAGAACTGGACCTATAATAAATAACTTAAAGGTTTTAGAGATCTTCCTGTTGTGGTTTCTTAGAGCATATCGTTAGCTTGAAATGTTGATATATTTTAGGAGAGATACATTCCTCCATTTAAATGTGCATCTGATATCATGTCAGTGTTTGGAAGCATAAAAACACACCAAAAGACACAGAAACCCAGGACATGGAATCAAACATGAATTGATAAATTGGGGTGACTTGTATTTTGCTAGCCAAGAGAACCATACTCTTTGTACTACAAGAGGTAACTTATTTCTAAATGATTCTCTTCTCCTTAATTTAAATGCAAGCTTGGGTGCAGTACTAATAATTATGTTGAGTTGATGGACCTAATGATCTTAATGAAATTGATAGCAGACATGGAGGTGACAAAATTGCTGATTTTTGGCTATGATGTGGTTATACACTAGATGAAGGGCTGCTACAAAATGGGGAATATCAATTTTTACCTTATATTAACTAAGATGAAAAAAAATGGAGACATCCTTCTCCAACATATCCTATCATCATGCTTGTAGAGAACCTAAAACAAGAGCAGATGATTTATCAAAATGACTGCTTCTAGGAGTCAAACATCTGTGATCATGGAGGTCGAATAAGGAATCAACCAGCTAGAAATATTGAAGACAATATTTGAAGTTTGAATTGGTTTACTAAGTGTTGAGTAGTAGGATGTTCAAATTATCGTTTACTAATTTCTAGAATTGTTGAAATTCAAATAGATTTTTTATGAAAGACTCATGTATATGGACTGTAATGTATTTTTGAGAACAAGAGAGTTCATTTATGTTGCTTTTGTTTTGGAAAATTTCTTTATTGTGAGAATAAATCAAGGGAAATGTGGGTATAATTATCAAAGAGTGCTAATATACCTATGGATTTTATGAATAAAGTTATAATAATGGGAAAAAAACATAATAAACAAAGACATTGTGTGGGTGAGAGAGTGTGAAAATGAGAACTTAGATAGATATACATACCAAGGTATTGTTATGGGTGTCATAGTACCATCTATTAACAAATGTTGAGAATATACCCTCAGCTGCCATGAAAAAAATGAGCATGGTGTTCATTCCTATCCACTCAAAGAGTAGGAATGATATTCTTAAACCCAAAATATATATCGTAAAAAATACAAAAACACAAACACATCGTAAGAGAGAAATATACTTTTAAAATTTGTCAATTACCTAAACGAAATTTCATGCAGGCTTCCAGGTGGTGCTATTAGTGTGCTCTTGATCATTAACAATCGGTTATGGCAGTTGACAATTTATTTTGGAATCCTAAATTTCAAATATTGGAATCCCAATGGACAAATCGGCCCAGATAACAGAAAAAATAATGAACTCTTCATCACAATAGTACATGTTCACACTCACAAAACCATGTGATTCGCTACTTCTGATGTGATGACGACAAGTTGTTGTAATTCTACCATAAAATAATGCCCTCTATAATTTACAGTGCTTCCTTAGCATTAAAATCGATTTTGATTACAAGCTTAGGACTCCATATGAAAAAATATGGAACTAGTTAAAAATTATGACGTGCTTCTCCATCTACCCCACATAAACCCCAAATATCTATCTAAAAAATACAACTGTAAGAGAGAAATGCATTGTCATTAATTCTACATGTTTGTGTGTAAAGTTGGGACTAAAAAAAAATTAGATGTACCTTTTAAAAATTGGGTTTTGTTTCAAATAGAATGAATCAATAGGTAGATCATCAGTTGGTTTGTTTACTCAGATGCTTATACAACACCATAAGCAGCAGAGCCAAGTGAAGGCTATTCTTCTACCTAGAGTCAGTCCACTAGTGATATTGAGACCAAGCATCATGAATAACAAGGCTAGTTGATCCAGCTACCTCCATGAGTGAGTTGAAAATTTTGAGTCTTTAGATCGAGACTCATATCGAGCAGTTCCATTTCTGGATCGAGATCAATATGCACATCTTAGCACCCAAAAAAACCCATATTAGCACTATGCACATCTTCATGATGTATGGAATTGTAAATACTCTCCAGCTCCTTTATCTTGTCATCAAACTCGTCGACCTTGGCATGCTCATTTTGGTCAAGCCAGTGGATAGTCTGTTCGAGAGCATCCTTGATCACTCTGAAAATTTTCCTCGTCTTGTAAGCATAAGTCTCTAGGAATTCCTGGCATCCACTTTCTTTCTGTGCACTGCGTCCTCATACCTGTATTTCTCATAATCATGAAAATTTTTCTCAATCTCCTCCTTAATCTACCCTGGTCACTTATGATTGTGATCTTGTTCTTCTCATCAGTGGTCCTGTCCATCGCAGATACATTGAGAATACCATTGTCATCAATGTTAAAATGTACATCGATCTGAGGAACTTTTATTGGAGCTACAAGAATGCCACATATATCAAATCTTCCCAACAATTTGTTACCTTGGCTTAGAATTCCCTCACCCTCATACATGTGAAATGAAAAATTAGTTTGGTTTTATGAGACAACCAAACTAAAAGGCTGCCTCAAACTAGTTGGGCAGATTTCTACGGTATTTAATACTTTCTATTTACACCAAAATGAAAGCATAAGGGAAGGTAAGAACCATTAGAAAGAAAAAAAAATGTTGGCCATACAACCCTTTTTTTCAAAGTACAATTCATTCAAAGAAACTCCAATAAAAGATTAAAATCAACCATTTATTGATTGTACTAGAAATATTCAGGTTCGGTGAGTAAATGGTAAAAACAAATATCCTATGCCATTGAGTGATCAATGCAAATTTTATAGTGGTGATTGCTATATTGTGCAATACACTTATCCTAGTGAGAAAAATGAAGAATACTTACTTTTCACTTGGATTGGAAAAGGGAATGTTTCGAAAGAAAGAACTACTGCCCTATCACTCATGAGTAAAATGGTTGAGTCATTGAAAGCACAACCGGTTCAGGCTAAGATATTTGAGGGAAAAGAGCCTATCTAATTTTTTTTCTATTTTGCAAAGCTTCATTGTCTTTAAGTGTGGACTTAGCTTTGGATATAAGAGGTACATTGCAGAAAAATGCATTACTGATGACACCTACAAAGAAGATGGACTAGTACTTTTTTAGAGTACAAGGAACTGGGCTTGAGAATATACAAGAAATTCAAGTTGAATTGGTGCAAATGTCTTTCAATTCATCGTATTGATATATATTGCAAGTTGGGGAAACTGTATTTACATGGTCTGGCAACCTTGGTACAGTGGAGGACCAAGAATTCGTTGAAATAATGTTTGATTTGATAATGACTGACATGTGGTCCAAACCACAGAAAGAAGGAACTGAATCAGATTTATTTTGGAATGCACTTGGTGGTAAAAATGATCACTCAAGTCAAAAGGTGGTTAAGGATATTAGTAAAGATCCTCAATTGTTTGCATTTAGTTTCTCTAAAGGGACACTTATGGGGTTTACAAGTAGCTTGGAGGTAAGAGAGATATTCAACTTCACCGAAGATGATTTAATGACTGAAGATGTGATGGTTTTAGATTTCCATTCAGAAATCGATGTTTGGGTTGGCTAACAAGCTGACTCCAAATCTAAACAGGAGGAAATAAAGATTGGCAAGAAATTTGTAGAAAAGGATACGCTACTTGAAAATTCATCCTTCAAAAATCCTATATTTCACATATTAGATGGGAGTGAGCAACCCTTTTTCACACGTTTCTTCTCTTGGGATTCATCAAATTCAACGATGCATGGAAATTCGTTCTAAAGAAAGCTCTCTACAATAAAAACTAGAGTATCACCAATTGTGAAACCGAGACATTCTACAACTTCCCATGGAGGATGTAGGAGGTGCCGATAAGCCACAAATATCTTCTAGAGCATATCTTTTAGTCTAGATCTAGTTCATGTAAGAGGGAGATCTAATTCATAAGAGGGGATTGTTTCTTCTCTTGGGATTCATCAAATTCAACGATGCATGGAAATTCGTTCTAAAGAAAGCTCTCTACAATAAAAACTAGAGTATCACCAATTGTGGAAAAACCTAAGAGACGATAGATTCTTATGGAGGATGTATGAGTGTGCTAGATAAGTCACAGAGATATTCTAGGAGTGTATCTTTTAGTCCAGATCAAGTTCATGTAAGAGGGATATCTCCAAATTTTAATGCTTTGGCCTCTGCCTTTGAGAGTCCAAATGGAAGGAATCTTTCTACACCACCTCCAGTTATCAAAAATTTTTATCCAAAGTCTTTGATGCCGAAAGCACTCAACAAGACAATTCCTCCAAGATTACAAGCAATAGCTACTCTGACATCTATTTTTGAGCCAATTAGGTAACTGAAACTATTAAATGATTTCATAGAAGTAAGCTCTGAAACCAAAGTTAATAAACCTAAAAAGTTAGAGAAAAATTATGTTTCTTCAGACAGTAGGGCAAGTTCTCTTGTGAATAGCAGAACAAATTCTGTTTTGATGAGTACTAGAATTGAAGCATTAACTATAAAAGAGGATACCAAGGAATAGGACGTTAAAGATGATGAAGGGAATAATACTTTTCCCTATGAACGTTTGAAGATATCATCCCCTGATCATATTCCTGATATTGATGTAAGAAAAATAGAGGTGAATTTATCTAAGGAGGATTTTAATAAGAAGTTTGGAATGACTAAAGAAGCTTTCTGCAAGATGCCCAAGTGGAAGAAAAAAATCATAAGACGACCCTTGATTTATTCTAGTATTCATCTCACTGCTTGGAAGGTGAAATGTTAAATTGTAAAAGCAAATATGTATCAATGCCTATAAGAATCTGTATAAATGCATTTCCTTTTCCTATGGAACGACCAATTCTGTTGCTTTAAAAGCAAGAAGAGAGATATTCGTACCAAGAAACAGAAATGATGGACCTTTCTTAGAGAATTTTTTCAACTCTCACCCGCTTCCGCGATGTATTTCTTTAGTACCACTAGAATGTTTTCTCTATGATGGGCTTCGGCAATGGGGAGAAAACTTTGGTTGGCATGTTGTCCCTATGTCTCACTGAGCGAATCGAGGCCTTGATCTCGAAGGTTCATGAGAAATTGCGATTAAAACAAGATTATTTAAAATTTATTTTAATCATGGTTTAAAAAAATGAGTTAAAGGTTCGTATTATAATTCAATTTATATAATATAATGGTAATGATTTCAATAATTTCGGCCGACCATAATGCAAGATGCTCTTTGAATGACAATCTAAATAACTGAACATCGTCTAAAACTAATTCAAATATTTGGAGATAAAAGATAAAGCTAACGTTTTACATCACAGAATTACATGAAAATTTTGCGACTTAAATAGACTGTTCTGATATTTTAATTTACTCTCATCTCATATATATACATGTATCATAAAAATTTCAAATTTGTGTCATATATGTGTCATTACTTAGCAGGATTTGTTGTCTTGCAGTAATTTTTTGTGTAGCATCTCTCTGTATGGGCCTGCGTATTTTAGGAGCGAAAATATGGCATCCCTTTGCAGTTTCATAAGAACTTGGCTACGGAATAGCTACACGAATTATCAAGGCAACGCAAAACGTTGCTTGCAAAACTAATCCTATCAACAAAGTAATATTTTTCGTAATTGGAGGAAAATTGTGAGGGTTGATAGTAGATGTGTGCATTTTTAGATTAATGTGATTATTACTCTGAAAAAACATACCCACTTCTTGTTGGTGGGGATAAGGGTGTTTCTAGGAATGACGACTCTCAAACAACCATCTGCAGTGTTAAACCCAGTCACTATAACAAAGAAAACATCTTTCAAACCATTAATTAAATTCACATTAATGCAGATTGTAATTATGAGGTTTTTCAATCACATAGCTAAACTACGAGCAAAGGAAGAGACCAGTCGGTTCTTGAATATAGTGAGGACTTTTGTGAAGGAGTATCTGGTCAATAGAAGCATCTACAATGGCCTCTGTAAATTAGGCACCCTCGGCCTTGCATTTGATATTTAGAAAACCATCGGGAGAGTCCACCAATGTGCCAGCGAAAGGGTAGAAATAAACGAGCACCTTTTCCAAGCTCTATTTCAATTGCTCAAATTTTACTTCATGTGACTTATTAGCAAATCCATGTTGGAAGAAGATCACATACTGAATTTAGTTGGCCTATACAAGTGGAAGATCAAATGGAGAAAGTGGGCAATGATTTTCTTGTGTTGGATTTTCAGGAAAGACTGTAGAACTAGTCACTGTGCTTAGACAACCCATGGAGAATATGTTTTCTTTTGCACAGAAAAAAAGAAGTGCAGATCCAACAACAGAATTATAGCCAAACCCAAACAGCTCCAGGTTTCATAGCTTCACTTTCCTCTAACTAAATTTTGATCTACTGCAGGTTCAACAAATTACTTTAGCTTTTGGGTTCTTCAATTCACACACGACACCAACCAAATTTGTTTTTTTAGCACCACAGCTCTTTATGTGATAGCTTCATCAGGGTTGATACTATTGTAGTGTTTCTTTCCATTTAAAAAGTCCTATAATAATGATAGAACTTTGGGACTCTAGGAATCCCTACCTACGACATCTATCTATCATCGTTCTAGGAAAGAGTCTCGACACCTCGTCCTGCATTGGTAACAACATTTGTTTATCATCACTGTCGAAATTATTATCGGTTTCCAAGTCTACAAACGACAGGAATTTTAACATTTAAAAAAAGAGGTGGTTAAGTGCCGCCAAAATATTGTTGGGGGTAAACACTAATTTTTTAAAAGTTGTTTGGCGAGAATTTAATTTTCAATTTTTTTAAGGAATATTTGGATTTTTAATAATTAATCCATTTTTTATATTAAAAAGTAAAATATTTAATCAATTAAAAATTATTTTAGTTTATGTTTTCAAATTAAGAGTATTTTTAATATTTATCAAGAAAATTAAAGTGGCTTTTGGATGGAGTATATTGCCAATATTATTTAATGCTCATGGATTTGAAGGATATTGCTAATTGTGTTTAGTGTTCAAGTTAACGTAATAGAATGAAGAATGATTAACCTCCTAGGAGCACAAAAGGCCATGATTGACCTCCTAGATCACAAACCATTCATAGGAATAATCTTCAAGAAACATGGAAAATACTTTCATTCTCACATCCATTGAGAGGGAGAACTTTAAAATGATTAGAGACAATAAAAATCATTCAAGAGGCATTGGTGGGAGATCCAAATGGTCATCCTCTCCAATTCATCTTAAGTTATGAATTAGCAACCCCACCCATCTGCCCTCTCTCCTGAAACTTTAGGAGATGATGAAGTTAGTGGTAATTATTAAAATTCTATTAATTCGAGTGAATGTCACTTGAGATCAAAGAATCGAGGGGCCTTGCAAGGAAACAATTCCATGCCACCCTACGTATTCTCACGATCCATAATTTATTACAAAATCCTATAAGAAATAGGTGTCACCTCATGGAGAACTTTGATTTTCCCTCATTCTTCTGTCTAAGTATGAGCTTCAAGAGAACAATGAAAATTTCCTCTCGGCACATTCATAGTGCTATATAGCAGAACCAAACTACCATAATGTTGGATTAGTTAAAGGAGTAAAACATATTATGTGCAGATTGCAGAAATGTAGGGACTTTCTTAGAGGCTATGGAGAAGTAGTTCAAGAATGTAATCATGTCATTGATGATGGTATGAATTTGAACTGTGGGAGACCTTTGTGGTCCTCGAGAATTTAGAATTGAAGTAAAAAATTATTGGAAAGATGATAAAAGTTTATGTTGACACCACAAATAGGAATATTGCATAGCTAAAAGAAAGTATGAATTAGGCCCATAATTGAACATTTGTAGGATGTTGCAAAGAATTTCAGTGGACTAAGGGATAGATGGCTTACACATCCATCATATTCAAGGGGGTATAATTGATATGAAGCCCATAATCTCTAACAAAGATGGTGCACCTCTTGCAAACCAAACTCAACGATGCCTCTCGTTATCCAATGTAGAAGAAAGTGTAGAGTCTGCTCAGCCACTCATCAACAATCAAGAAGTTAGTAATCAAGAAGATTCACAGGTACTAGATAAGCACTATCAAAAGAAATATTTTTTTTTTTTTTTTGGTCTTTGTATTTATATATTATTTTAAGTTTGCTTGTTAATAATGAATAGTTACAAGGACATTTGTATGAATGGTGTTGACCTTTCACTATAAAGAGTCTATGTTGAATGGCCACTATCTTGTTTTTATCAGTAGATCTATATGGGCAAGTAGGTTACTTATTTCAGGGATTGGTTCTTACAATTGAATAATAAGTATGACCTTAGAGAGAGTAACCTTCAATGAGAATAACACATGGGGAAGGGAGCAGAAGCATACATATGCAATCTTGGTCAAAAATGAGTATTGATCTGGTACTACTTTTTGAGGTGGCTGAGACTAAATTTTGAAAAGTGGTGATGCGGAATCCCTTTTTTTTTTTTTTGGCATATTTTTGACAATTGAATTTTATTTATTTATGAAGTATGAACATTTGTTTTAAAATATTTGTAGTTTTCATGCTAATTTTAGAAAAGTGTTGATGCATCATATTACATTTTTTAGAGTGGTGATTTTCATGCTAATTTTGAAGAAGCTGTGCAGTGTAGCATCAACGATTTTTTAGAGGTAATTTTTTTCATGTTGGTAATAAGCATAAAATAAAATAAGAAAAACATGACAAAAAAACCTCAAATATAAAAATATATAAAAATAATTTAAAAAACCAATAAAAAATATTTAAAAAAAAACAAAATTAACTTTAAAATAACAAAATTTAAACAAAAATAAATAAATAAAACAAAAAATTTGAAACTTAAATTAAAAAAATGGAGAAAAAAATTCAAAAAACACATAATTTAAAGAAAAAAAACAAAAATTGAAAAAAAAACATCAAAAAACAATTTTTTCTAAGTTATTATATATATATATATATATATATATATATATATATATATATATATATATATATATATATATATATATATATATATATGATGGAAGAATTTAAAAGAGAAATTAAAATTAAAATATAAAAATAATTTTTTTTTAAATAATTAAACAGTAAATTAAAAAAAAAATTAAAAATTAAAAATTAAAAGAAAAATTAAAATGAAAAAGTACAAATAAAAAAATTAAGATTAAAAAGAAGAGAAAAAATATTTTCGAATAATTAAAAAATAAAATAATTAAGATAAAAATAAAATTTTAATTCGTTTTAAAATTAAAAAAAAAAAACTAAAAATATTAAATTTAAAAATAAACATAACAAATTAAAGATTGAATAAAATAATTTTAGTGTTTAATTTTAAAAAATAATGTGAATATAATGGATACTATAAAAAAAAAGTAAAAAAAATTATTAAGAATTTCATAAATAAATAAAAATTGAATTAAAACAAAACAAAAATTGATTTAACATGACTTTAGACGGTGGTGAGAGGGAGTCCGATTTCGGGGAATCGACACAGAGGGGTCGATTTCGGGAATCGACACCAGAGTTTGATTCCGGGGAATGCGACTTTCGGGAAAGATCGGTTCTTGGAATACATTGGCCCGAGGTCGATTCCGGGGAGATGGGCTGTGGGGTCGATTCGGGGTGGGCGACCTCGAGAGGTCGATTCCGGGGGAATGGAGAGGCCTCGAGAGGCTCGATTGGGGTCGCACGGTCGTTAGGGAATGGGCACGGGGAGGTACGTTTCGGGGAATGGGCACAGGGGCGCCGATTCGGGGAATTGATTTGGGGAGGTTGATTAAAAATTGACCCAGGAGGTCAATTCTCGGGATTGAAGCCTTGAGAGTTGATTAAAGGAATCGACACGGGGAGGCCGATTCGAGGAATCGACTCGGGGAGGTCGATTCCGGTCGACAAGAGGTCGATTCCGGGGAATCGACCTGGGGAGAGTCGATTCCGGGGAATCGACACAAAGGGAAGATCGGTCTGGGAATCGACACAGGGAAGAGCTCAGTTACGGAAGTCGATTCTGGAGATAGAGCACGGAGAAGGTTCATTCACGATCAACCTCCCACTTTAGGTGATTTTTTTTTTTGAAATTTTTTGTATTTTTAATTTTTAATTTTTTAATTTATTAAAATTTAATATATATTTTTTTCATTTAATTTTTTATTTTCAAGAAATTGGACATTATTTTCATTTTAATTTATTGAGAATTTAATTTCAATTTAATTTGTATATTGTTTTATTTTGTTTTTCAGCTTATTTGTTTGTTTATTTCTGAAATTTGTTCTTTAATTTAATATTTTTATTTATTTTGTTCCATAACTTTAAAAAAAAAAAAAAAAAAGTAAAAAACTAAAAACTAAAAACATTTTTCCAAATTAAAATTAATAAATAAATTAAAATTAAAAAATATTTAAAAAAAAAAAAAACCTAAAGTATTAAATTTAATAATAATAAAAAAATAAAAAATTAGAATAAAATATTAGTTAAATTAAAAAAAATGAAATATAATAAATAATAAAATAAATAAATTAATTAATTATTAAAATTTCATAAATAAATAAATAAATCGAATTTAAAAATAAATAAATAAATTAATTAATTGTCTTGCTGGGTGGCGAGAGGGCTCAATTCGAAGGAATCGTTTGGGGAGGTGGAAGTTCTGAGGCTCGACTGGGAGGTGGAGTTAGAATCGACATGGGGAGGTCGATTCGGGGGGAATCGACTCACGATCGGTCGAGGAGCTCGACACAGGGAGGTGGATTCAAGAGAATCAACTTTGAGGATATCGATTCCCAAAATCGACCTAAGGAGGTGGTTCATGATGAACCTAAAGTGGTTGATTAAAGGTGATGACCTAGGAAGGTGCGATTCCCCGAATGCGACCTCTGCCCAGTAATTTTTTTTATTATATAATTTTTAATTTATTAAAATTTAATACGTTTATTTTAAATTTAATTTTTTATTTCAAATTTAAATTCTTTTTGTTTTAGTTTAATATATATATATTAATTTTATTTTTATATTATTTAAATTATTAACTTTTAATTTATTTTAAATACTTTTATTTATTATTATTATTATTATTATTATTATTTATAAATTAAAAATAGTAATTTGTTTTTTTAATTGTTTTAAATGTTTTCTTTTCTTTTCTTTTTTCTTTTTTTGAGGTGCAATATCATTTTTATTATTCTAAATTTTTTTTTTTCACCTTTTGCGTTTTCGAGATACATTTCTAATTTTAGCTTTTACGTTTATTTTTAAAATGTTGAAAAATTTTAAAAACAGTAACATGATACCAAATTTTCGTTTTTGGGTGTTTTTTTCACTGAAAATTATGTTTTATTCATTTTTAAAGGTAAATTTACCCAAAGGTTATTCCAAATACAACTTTCGTTTTCGGTTGTTTTCATGGTTTTTTGATGTTTTTTGGTTAGTGTTCCCGTTTGATGGGTAACTATGTTAAATGATCCAACCACCACACATGATCCTACGTATCCATATTTTTGAGTTTATACGCACAAAGGCTAGTACACGATGGTTGTTGTCTGATTGATAATTGCCAACATAAATACAAATGATTTTGCTTGATGTTTCATCACTCTAATGATCCAGGGTTGTTGGTCTTTTTGGTTTAAAAATTTCTAGGTAACCACAAACCTACTTTTAAGCTTTAGGATCTGGTGCCTGTAGTATCGAAGAGGAGCTCTCTCTTATATGATTTAAATTTATTGATTTTAGTTGATTTTAGGCTAGTTATGTAGGATTACTTCCAGGATTTTGATTTTGGGTTTGGTTTGGTGGTGGAATCACTTTGATTCGGATGGATAGATGTGGGTACGAATTCCATTGGGCTAATGGAGTCAAAGTGTCGAAAAGCGATCGGATACGAATCAGGTTTGCAAGGGAAGTGTTCATGAGAGCGAGATAATGGTAACCCGGATATTTAGGGTACAGTGTTAAAATAGTTTCAATAGGGATAAAGGGAAATTAATTAGGATACGATAATGAGGGACATGACAAAAGTTAATCAAAACTAGGGGGTAATTAAGAATTCCCTAATGCGGATATCGATGCAAAACATATAATAGTTCAAAACGAGGTGTTTTTAAACATATTTTGAAATAATATTCTGTTCTATACATTTGAATTTAAAGCTTGTGCAAGTATGTGAAAACCGGGATATTAAAAAATAACAATTGAGAGTACTTCACTAAAGTGTTTAACACATGAATCTCGTGACTATAATGCCTTTGTTGCTCAATCCGGTCTGTACACTTGAAAATAGACACCGAAGAACCCTACGGTTCGATACGATGCATCTATAGAAATGTTTAGCAATCCACAGTCCACACTCAATACTTGAGTAACATTTATGCAAAAACACCCTCTTAAAATATCCTAAAACAAACTTAGGGTGTTCGGGCTCCCAATATATTCATGAAGATAGAGACGATATGTCTAAGCTTTGCAGATATCCTTGTTTATTAATTTTGTTGTTTGATATTTTTGTTGGTTGTCATTGTTTGCTCAACGAAGTCTGTTGTAGGCATTTTGATGTCATTGTTAGCTTCTTTTAATTACGGTTATCATCTCTTGTTTTGACTTTAACCATCGACTTTGTATGATACACTTTAAACTACGATACTCTTTTATTTATCCTTTATTTTGTTTTTCACTTTAAGCTTCTTTGCTCTACTTCTACCTTTTATCTTTCAAAGTAAATCAATCAACTTTTAATTCTACGCATCTATGGTAACTTGATTTTTACCATCATAGAATATTTGATCAACCTTTGTTTACTTTGAAAATGTAGGCTTGTTAATGAATAAATGTTTTACCTCATGTTGTGAGTAAGAGAGTTCTCAAAACTTTTTTGTAGAGTAGCATACTTAAATTTTCCTATTTTGTATTTGAATTTATTAGCTTGTACATTTTGTTACTTATAATTTCCTTGTCATAATCCTCTTGTTTCATCCTTTGTCATTTATAACAGATGATTTGGCAAGCTGTTCTTGTCTTCAGAATATCAGCTTCATCATATGGAACATATAGCTGTAAAAATCTCCATGTTTTGACATTTTCCTCTGCTATATCATCGAGTTCCTGCAGAGAAATCCTTCTTGACTTCAAAAATTGTTTAAGTCTTGTCACTAATTCCAATTTCCTCTAATTCACCTTATTGTTTAGGGTAAAAACAATAATTTGCAATGCTTCCTCTTCTCGCTTCTTACCAAGTTATTCCTTTATTTTACAGATGGCCCTCTTGCTTTGATAAGATCATCACATTCATAATCCTTTGAATGGATGGCCAAATATCATTGGGATGATATTAGCCCTGTATATCAACAAAAACGCCTTGGCTTTTCTTAACAATGTTAAATCTTTCTCTAACTTCTTCAATTTCTCTATCCTTTGTTTGTCTTTGCTTAGCCATTGTTGTGCATAATGCGAACTAGTTTGTTCTCATCACCAGGGTATAATTGTTATTTAAGTCTATTGATTTCATTGGTCTCGATAAGCATTTCGGCATTGCTTTAACTAGTTTTACACCAAACATCGATGAGCTGTCTTTGTTGTTGTGAATGAATATTTATTCTTTGAAGTAATTCTTTGATGTAACGAAGTGTTGTAGCTGTGGAACTAAGGGGGCCAATGATTCTTCTAATATGAGAAGGAACAATTGTAGTGACTATAGGAATAACGGTGACAAAGTGCTTTTAGCTAACCTTTTTCTCTACTAACTTATCCATTGTTTCTATTTCTTTCAACTAGGCGATTATGAAATTAAGTTGTCATCTCATCTTTTGTCATCATTTTACGCATGTACTCTCTTGTGGATGTTGAGTAGGAAGTTTGATTTGTCTTTAATGCGACGATGCTGAATTCTTGTTCTTTATGAGTTCTTTGCGACTTTGACATTATTAGGATCACCATATCCTCGCCCAATAACCAAATATTCCGGAGATTTAATTCTGTTATCTTTGCTTTCTTGACGATGCCTTTTGGTAGCTTTTATTTGATCTCTGATGTTCCCTAGATTATTTTGCGACTTACGTACCTCATGGCTTTATTGGTCATGGTGGAATACAACATTTCATGACTTGTTTGTGAAATCTATTTGGTCTATAGGATGAAGATATTTTGCTTAAAAATTGTAGGATGTCTTTTATAATCTGAAGTGATTTGGGGATGCTTCAACGTGAGTTTATAAGAAATTCATCTGCATCTTCTAGTCTTGTAGTCAAATGCAAAAGGCAATCTTCTTTGGTCAACTGAGTGACTACTTGATCTGTAGTATATGTATCAATAATAGCCATTCCTGTTTATTTCTTTATATGCACGTACTTATCACTGTCCTTCTTTCTTTGTTGGTTTTTGGATGAAGACACTTCAACACTATCTTTGCTTTTGAATGACTAAGTTTTACATGTTGTGAAGGTTGGTGAGTTTCTTGAGAGGGGCCCATGAGGTGCATTGTCCTTTTGTATGTTTGTCAATCCCAGCAATAGTTTCCATTTCATCAATTTCTGATTTAATTTGGGGTTGTTCTTATGTACATCCCGATTTAAATTTAGTTTTAGTGGTAGTTTGGGCATGAATGTGATCCTTCATGATTCTTTGGGTTCCTATCTGTGGGTAGATGTGAGATGGAACTAGTATCTGCCTTCTCTCTTTCAAAGTGTTCTCAAACCATTGTCTGATTGGGTATTCTGTCTATATCTGGCTTAGATTCATGTACATAAGGAGTTAGTTTACATTTGACTCTCATCTTACTTATATACCTAAAAGGATCATGATGCCATTGGAAACATTCTTTGAACTTAAATTCATAGTATTTCTGCAGCATTGACCTGTATCTCTCTTTGTTGCAAACAAAAGGACCAATACGATTCTTTATCTTAAGCTGTGTCTTCTTTTGGGCGACAGAAATTATTTCCCTTCGAATTGAGATCCGCACAGTATATTCAAGTGCGGAAAAATAACCTCATTGGGGTGTTGGAAAATTATAAGGAAAAAGATTGATCCATATACCCTAATCTCTGTATGGATTACGATAGAGGTGCACCAATCTGTCTGTGTATACTGATAATTGCATGAACTTTTTAATATCATCATGACTCTTGGTTGGATAAGCACAATTAGAGTGATATTTGAAAACCTGGATGGATAAAGGAGTAAATGAAATGCATGTATATGGATTGTGTGAAATATTTGTGATATGAAGTCCAAAGATAGCGGTATTGGTTATGACAACATCAGTTTTAAGTTGATGGCGAATATTGCGACTTGGAAGTATGAAAACATGTGGGAATAAGACATGTTGAATATGCAAAACACCTTTTAGGGGTTTTTAATAAGTTGTTCATAGGTGTATCGACAGTGCGTTTGAGTGCGGAATATGGTGGCGGAGGTTGACCGAGGGTGAAAATGAACGGAAACCTAGAGGTGAGCATCGACATGCTCATCGTTAAAATAACCCGGAGACAAAGACAACATGCTAATAGTATGTCTCGTTCTCTCATAAAATAAGTGGATAAGGAGGGTTGGTCTTGGGAGTTTCTACTAACGAAGGAATGAATGTTTGGAATATAAGAACCTCTTGGGGAAGTCTAGATTCGGATACAACAGTAATGGTCTCGGTAGACATAGGGGTTTCATCTAGCCTAGGTTGGATACGGCATTTAGTTACATTGATTCGAGGTGTGATAGTGAATAATATCTATTTTCAAGGAGTTGTAATTTAACTTTGTTGATCGGGGAAATAAAGTTTGGAAAAAATTGGCAACCTGCGGACATTGGAAGGTACGCCAGAACAATATACTTGGGCAAATTGGACTCCCAAATGAAAACCTCATCAACTTGGTCAATTGATTTGTCATGGCTCCCAGCATTGGGCTGTAGAAGGTTAAACTCGTTGACGGGGGTCACTAATTTTAAAGTCTGCATGCAGCAGTGAGGTGTGTTTTACATCCTATGACTAGAGGTTGCGGGGGATTAGCGATACAATGATTTGAGAAGCCTTATTTTGGTTGATTTTAATTAATAGATTGTTCTCTAAATTTAAAAATAGCTCTGTTTCTTTAATCTTTGCCAAAAATATTTATTTACATTCTACAACGAGGTTTGGAATGAGCGCTTGGGTACTGGCTTTCTCTTTGGTTTTAAAGGCTCCTAAGGCGGTTCAATTACTTTTACTTTGTTATTTCATTTTGTAGCTTTAGGAACGAAGACTTTGCAGCGAGGAATACCTGGAAAAGGTGATTTTATGCTTGCGGTGGTTACGGACTTAGCGAGAGGATTTTTGAGGCTTCGATTGTGTTTATAATGTTTCGAATTGGTTAGCAAGCGGCTTGACCCAACAAGAGTCTCGGAATTCCTAGTGCAAAAGGGCTCAAAAACAGGTTGGTAGATATTCGCACGCTGAGAATAGATAGAAAATGCTCTGTGTACGGAAAGCGTAATGAAATAATGGTGAAAATATAATATGATTTTTTTAACTAAGAAGGAGTTTTTGTGGAGACAGTGAGTGAAGAAGGGAAAGGTTAAAATGAAGGGGAAGGAGTATCTTTACAAGGGAAAATGAATTTAGAGGAAATTAGTAAGTATGGAAATGATCAATTTCTGTTATTCATGCATTATGAGAAACTGCTTACTTTACCCCATCATCATAACATTTTTCTTCATTCAATTTGGGTGCATTGTGAGTTTTTCGGACCCTTTTTTATTTTTTTCTTTTAACAACAAACTATCTAATTCTAACCTTATTACTTCTGACAATAAATTAAATTGTTGAGCTCATTTTATTATTTTCTTTACCTAACTACTAATACATAGGAATTGGCAGTTTAGCTATCGTTATTCTCTATCTATAAACACGAAATTTAAATCATGAATAATCAAGATTAAGCTATTTTGATTATCATGGATTATCAACATTTTAACTAAAGGCACACACAATCCTATTTTGAAAAATAAAGTAAGAAGTAGTGACATTTGAATTTGCATCACTTTCGATTATTGTATTTGTCTCTTTTTTATTTGGTTTATTTTTTATATTCTTTTTTGATCTTTTCTTTAGGTCCTTTGATTTTCTTTTATGAATTTTACCCTTTACATTTTTTAATATGGAAATTTTTTTGCGAAGAAAGTAAGTAATAACATATTACAAGACTAATCATAGTCAATTCAAGGTATGAATCCTATTATTGTAGGACCCTAACGGTGGCTCCCGCGGATGGAATTTCCTAGTCAAATGTCGAAAATTTGAATCCTTGGCCTTGAAATTTGACCTTTAACTGCCTTGGAAACTATTTTACGGTAGCAGTTTATTTATACCTATGATATTTTGTCATACGAATCTTAGGGCCTTCTCTCAAGGCTTCAACTTTGGAGAGAAAAACATCCAGTCAATCATATTTTAATGTTATGTACAATGAGAAAAAGAAGTAAACAAAGTGAATTATTGTTAATTTGGGAATAAGTAATGCTTTAACATCCTACCATTGATAGGTCCTGGCGAGATATGATCCTTCTAACTCCTTCCAAAAGAATGCATTATTTTCTTGTAACCATAAATAGTACAAAATTCCATGAAAATCAAATTTACCATGTTTACCTTTATATTCTCTTCTTGGATCCATTTGAAACTTTACCACTATGTAGAAATCATGTTCACTACACTGCTTGTCTGTTCTTTTAATTTTATCTTGGGTAACTTGCTTGATTTGACATAGAATTATTCCTGATTTCTTTGCGGATATGTGGTATGATTTATCCTTTCTGGATATCATTGGTTTCTGCTTGTAGTTCTTGGATCCTTTCATCACGGTACTCCCTAAAGAGGATGTAAAAAAACAACATCCATCCCACATATATGGTGATGGAGATGTAACAATGGACTTCTTTGTGGGTAGATACGTACTTACATAAAATTAACTAACCTTTTGTTCGGGTCTTCTTATTGTCTTCTAATAGTTTCTTAAGTGATGCTAACAAGGCTTTTGTTTGAGGATTCTACAAGACCATTACCTTGAGGGGTAATAGGTAGTGGAATGGCAGAGGCTAATGTGGTATTTGTTACTGAAGTCGATCATTTTCTTACACTTGAAAGCGGTTGCATTATAAGTAATGATCTTTTGAGAGCATCCAAGTCTAGTTTAATTATGTTTTCTAGGAATGAGATTATGATAGAATCGTTGGCTTGTATAGAAAGAATGACTTCTATCCATACATTCTGAAATAGTTAGTAGCTATCGAAAATCCATTGTAATTGAGGTGAGGAGGGTGGGTGAATTTTACCAATGGTCTGACTTCATTGCTGAAATTTAATTTACTGTGGAGATAGGTTTGAGGTAGAAGTATTTTTTCCTTCAAAGATGCGGAATTTGTGATAGGAGGTCACATAATTTTCCATTGTAAAGGTATGGGCCAATAAAAACCTATCCTCGAATTTTATTTACGATTCAGTTTCCCACTAAAGATGTCCTCCACAATCACACACGCAGAAACTCTTCCATAACTTTATCGGCTTCATCTTTAAGTAAACAATTTAATAAAATGCCACCATGATCTTTCCAAAAAAACACTTAGCATTATACGCAATGCAAAATTTCATTACTTTTAATCTAGCTTTAGTTCTTGACAATACGGGGAGGAGCCTTGTAAGTTTAGTAAAACAAATATGATATGCCTTCCCTTACAAACTTGGTGTCTGAAAAAGGTTCAGCAGTCTGTGGAGTCGTCATCTCTTTCTAAGTCATCTAGACCAGTAATAAAATTTATATCTAGGCATGACAGTTAGATTAAGCTGAGTTTTAAGCTAAGCCTTAGCCTTTAATGAGTTTGGTGGGCTTGGACTTTCCATGTCATATTCCAAAATAGATTCCCAGTCATTTGCACTCTCTTACCATCACGCCCATTCTAAGTCAAAATGTCCCTTTACTCTTGAATTTGGGACACTGTCTGCAGTTATGTGATATGAATACACTCTAAAGTCTTTATTGTTCACTTGACAGTTTCTATTTTTCCATTATGTTATACTTTAGTGTGGAATCTCTTAGAGATTTGTTGAAAAAAGAAATAGTATGTTCATAAACACAGTCATTCTTTTGCGGTAACACTACAACAATTGTATGTTAAAGAAGGAAAAGAAAAAGTAATAAGATATTTTTGAAATGTGACTTATTAGAATTTTGATGTTCTTGTAGAGCTTGTTTGATTGATTCAAAGGATTATTTTGGCCTCTACTATCCATTTAAGTATTTTAGGTCTTTCTTGTTTGTTATTATTTAGTTCTGTGATTATTACTAAATTTGAAATGATCCTTAAGAGAATGATTTTACTTTTAAAGAAGCTTTGTAATTCCTTAATATTTCCTACAGGTGGCTGTGTCAGAATGGCCTCTATTCTAGCATTGTCTATCCTAATTCCTCTTTTGAGATTATGTGTCCTAATAGTTTACCTTCTTCAAGTCCAAAGACTCTTTTGGGATTCAAAAAATACCAAATTTTACGCATTTAATAGACACTTGTCTTATATGATCTAGATGTTCATTGTCGGTTTTTGAAAAATATGATTATATTATCTAGATAAGTTACGAAGAAAAATCAGATTGTTGGCAAATCCTAACATCACTTAGCTCTACGGAATGTGGCTCCTTCATTCATTAATCCAAAAGGAATTTTCAAATACATGATACCCCATGGAGCGTGGTATTGCTCTTTGGTTGTTGGTCTTACGGTTTGAACTAACGATTTGATTGCCACCCGGAGAAGTCCATCGACGATGAAATGTGAATGAACACAACTACCCTCTTTGCTTAAAAATGATCCATCTTGGGGAGAGGTGGTTATCTTTTAGGGACACCTTGTTTAAATTCCGAAAATCCTTTAAATTAGGATTTCCTAGCTCTATTCTATTGGGAACTAAATTTGAAACCTAATCGAGAATATCTAATAGATGCAATTATTTGTGCTTCATACATTATCTTTACTCTTTTTCAATTAAAGGCTTGTAAGAAGCTGGATTGATTCTCCTAAGATTATATTTAAATGGTTTTGGTCTTCTTTGATAGGTGATTTTGTGTGTCTTGGTGTCATAAAGGTTGAATCTTCAAAACTCCATGCAAATACATATTGAAATTCCTTAAACAAAGCTATGTATTTCGAGTTTTTTTTTTTTTCTTGTTGAGGTAAAGCTTTGGAAAGTTTGATAAGCTTGGGTTTATTCATGTTCCTATATTACACTCTTCTGTATGATCTTATTAGTTCAACATTTGTTTTCTTTGTATCATTTGAATAAAAAGATCTTCTAATGGACTAATCCCTTGGGTGAAAAAGTTATTCTTAAGAGTTTAAAATATAGAATGTGTTGTTATTTGTTCTGTTTCTACCTTTTTCTAATTTATCTATTTATACTTGTGTAAATTTGGTGAGTTTAATAAAGAATATAAATTATTTACATCTATCTCAACATGTATTTATGTCTAAATATATAATTTGTATCTATATTTACAATTATTGGAATTACCGCACTAGGCATTCTCATAAAGTGATAGATTTGAGTATCTTGTGTAAAAAAATCTCGAAATATTTTAAGTTTATGCAGTATAAATACATTTTATTATTATTACCTGTTGTATATTGGTGGTTTGGCTGAAAAGGAAGATTACCGGTGCTAGCAAAAGTTGCTAAGCATGTGCACGCATGTTCTGGCTTTTCTAGGAATTACGAAAGCAAAGCCAATTTCAAGCAATTCTTTAATCGGATCTAAAACTGAGTTTCTGCGCATGGCTTAATCTTGGGTTATATGCGAATATTTCTCCTCCCCTAATTTTTTTTACCAATTAATTCGGAGGTATCATGATAGAAACTCTTTTGCCTCCTAAATTTCTAACCAATCCCAGTCCTAAGATTAAAGCTTCATACTCTTATGTTTTTTGTACATTTAGAGTTTAATCTAAAGGCATGACCTTGTAGAATGATTGTCTTCCATGTTATGAATCCAAACTCCTACTCATGGCTCTGGTTGCTTCTCTTTGAACCATCAAAATCTAAGTGCCACATTGATTCATGAAAAATATTATCATTGTCACTTCCTTGTTTCTTTGTTTTTAAATATGTGTTTTTATCTGTACCGAATACGGAATTACATAAAATGAAAGAATCCATTTGAGAATGTATAGAGTAAATGGGATATTTTTGTGGTTTATGTACTCTACGGCACGAAATTCATTATAGTTTCTACGTAAAGCTTTTTGGGTTGACCAAATACGAAATAGTGGCATAAGACATGTCTAGTTGTAGATATCCTTGGTTTTGCTCCCCATGAGTGAGATAATAGCATTCCATACTTTGGAGGATATCGCTACTACGATTCATGACCTTGCTTTTCATTGTTGGACTAAGGCAGCACCTTAAATCTTTATTTGAGCAAGACATTTCACTTTGCTAGAATCAAAAGGGAAGAGATCTTTATATAGGTCTAGTAACATCAGAATTCAAAGTTTCCATAATGGATTTTGGCATTAAATTGTGGGATGCTCTTGAATCTAGCATAGCACATTGTTGTAGGATTTGATCATGTATACTCGAGCTAATGTAGAAAGGAGGAACACCACCTTATTGATGTCTTCCATTTACCTTTGGGCCAAAAAGTAGTTGCGGTTGTCATCATTTAAATTTCTGAGAATCTTCTCCTTCATTGATGTTCAATGTTTCGATAATTTGTAAATGCGTGTTTTACCAAACTCTGTTAAAGAAATTGGTATTTTCAATTTGGATATTAAACGGTGCTTGTGTTTTTCTATTGAATGATTTCTTGTACAATATTAGTTTTCGAGTGTTCTTCTCTTCTTTTTCTACGGTTGGTTTTTTCTGTTTGTGTTTCACTAGCCCTACTTTAAGCGCAATATTCTTTTGTGGGATAGTTTGAGTAACGGTGGTAAATTAAGCGGTTTTGAAATTTTAGCGATTGTTTTTAGCAGTTTTGAAGTTTCGGTAGTTGTTTTAGCGACTATTTTAGGAATCAGCGATTTTTGATCGTGTGGATATTGTTTTAGTAAAAGTTGTTGTTTCGTGTGACATATTTTTGAGGATCAGGCGATGTTTGAACAACGATGTCTGTAATATCAACAATTTTAGGACTTGGTGGAATTTTGGACTAGAAATTTTTTGATTAGGTTTTAATTTTTTTGATACGAACTAGATTTTTGTTGGGTTTCCTAGGGAAATTTAAATGCTGGTTTTGGAGCTTTATTGTTTTTGGTATGAGTTTAGGCAGTTTTTCTTAGTAGGGGCTTCTACATTTTTTACTCCTAAGGTTATGTTGTAGACATTATTAGAGAATTCATAACATAATCCAAAATACTCTCCAGTTCTAACTACAATTGTTGTAGCTCATATAATTCTTGTTCTTCTTGTAAGAAAAATAGTATTATAATCATTGTTACCATTAAGATTTAATCTGATGCTATTCCAATAATCTCTTAGTTTTGGTAGAAATTTTAGCATAAATTCTAGAAGGTGGTTTTATTTTTTGATTGGTGTTGATTCTCTAGATTTACCGATTGTTGTTATTTTTTCCTAAAGTTGGGATTTCTTGTTTGAAGACCTTTTTGTTGATTACCCACTATGGTTTTCCTTTCCATATTTCTAATCTATCCATCATTTTTTCTTATGGATTTTTAAGCTATCTGTTTTAAAATGCAGTGTAGATGTTTTCATCTTTTATTATTACTCTTCTTTCATTTCTCATTCTTTCTCTAGCTAACAAATTTTTCTTCTTTTACGCTATGATGCTTTGCATTTGTTCTAGTGTTTTGGGTTCCTTTCCCTCGGTTGGTATGACATTTCCATATCAAAACCATTAGGAAATTTGAGTAAACCTAGATGCGATGGGGTTTAATGTTTGTTGGAATAGCATTATAGATATTGTTGAATCTAGAAAAATAGTCATGGGCCAGCTCATTAGGTCTCTTTTGTGTGTTCGCATTCGGACAAAATTTGTAAAAAGGATTCTTCTTTTTCTCTGTCTATTTACAAAAATCTGGAAAGCTTAAATCAGCGATATGATTGAAAAGGTAGAAACTGTAGACCATTTATTTACTTCTCCAGCTAATTTTTGGGCAAGCAGGTCTCATTTGAACATGTGATTCATGCAATTTGAAACAATCGGTCATTTTGTTAACATGTTGTTGTGCGATTATGTTGACTAGTTGCATCAAACGAAATGAGGATTTGCTTTAGTAATCCTAGGGAATGTTATGTAATTGAGTTGGTAGGACCATTGGGGCATGTACGGAAGCCATGGCTAAGATTCTAGCTGTGGAGGTAAATTAGCCATTACTGGTGATGAGGTTGAAGTAACACCAGGATGAGTTGGGAAACTAGAAGATCTAATTGAAAATGTGGTTGAAGTGGCAAAGTGTAACGGTGCTAGAAGGTGAACTTGAAGTGTTTGGAGATGGAAATAAAACTCTGGGTTGAAGAGGAAGCTCGAGGATGAAGGATTATGTGGAATGGTGTGGTGGAAATAATGGATGAGGTGGTACTAAAGAATTTAGTTTTTTATAGATTAGAACGAATGGTAGAAGGCTTGAGGTTAAGAAAATAAAGCAGTTAATTGTTGGATAAACTTGGAGAAAAGCTTCATTAATTTCTTTAATCGAAGTTGAGTTAAATCATCGAACGGTTATCTTAAGGTTCTAGAAATTTTGATGCGAATCAAGTGAAACAATTTCCTTTTTGAATTCAATAAGTAGGCATAAATTAGGATCTGTTACACTGCTATCATAGATGGAACTTTACGATTTAGTTCTAAACAAATATTGCTCGAAATCTAAATCAAATTCAATGCCTTGTAAACTTGTTCATTTGGAAAGAATTTGCTTTGATAATTTAGTTTTATTTCCTAAAATTTCTACTTTTTATTTTATTTAAAATTCTGTTAGGATTATCTACTATTCGGTGGGCTCTAGATAAGGATGAGACACAGTATAGTAAGTTCTTGGAATCAAATTTTTAGTTTTTTGTGAAAATTTTGTTCACAACCTAAAACAACCTTAATTGAAAATATCGGTAAAAAGTATTTTATTTTAAGGTTTATTTTTAAACAACGAGGCCAGTCTGCAATATGGTTGCCCATTAATTTATCACTCCAATAATTCTCGGGGTTGTTATAGTCTTTTGGTTTAAATAATTTGAGAGGTAACCACAAACCTACTTTTAAGCTTTAGGATCTAGCCTTCTAATAGCAGGGGCTCTCTACTATGTGCTTTACTTTGTTGATTTTAGTTCATTTTAGGCCAGCGCTATGTAGGATTAGTTGGGATTTTGATTTTGAGTTTGGTTTGGTGGTGGGATGTTTGATTAGGATGGATGAATGTGGGTATGAATTCAATTGGGCTAATGGATTCAAAAGTGTACGACCAATCATAGCGAGAATCGAGTTCTAAAGGGAAGTGTTCACAAGGTAAGATATTTGAGTAAATTTAGATCTTTGAAAATTTGATGATGAAATTTTTTCAATCGGGATGAGAGAGCAATTAAGAATTCTCGAGATCCGGATAATGAGGGGAAATGACATAAGTCGATCGAAACTAGGGAGCAATTAAGAATTCCTAATATTGGATATAGGTACAAAACATTAAAATGATATAACGGGTTCAAGACAAAGTGTTTTTAAACATATTACGGAAATAATGTTACCCTATTATACATTTAAATTTAGAAAACATCCAAGTGTGAAAACTTAGGATAATAACAAAGAACAATTGAGAGTAACTTAACTGAAGTGTTTAACACACGAATCACAACATAATGCCTTTATTGTACTCAATCAAGATAATTTAAAGCTTAGAAATGGTACAGACCTACAGTTTGGTCAGGTACATCTATAGAAATGTTTAGCAATCCACAATCCACTCAATACTTTGAAATGGAGAAGTATTTATACAAAAACTATTACAAAATATCCTAAAACAAACTTAGGAATTATTCAAGGAAAAATAAATATCTTCATACGAGAAGATAGAGACAACTATACGAATAATGCAAGTTCTCCCTACTTTTATTGATTTGCTATTGATGTTTTGTTGATTTGTATCGACTATTTGTGATGAGAGTTGTCTTTTAGGTTGTTTGAGTTTTCCTTTACGTTGCTTCTTTTGATTTCTGATTATAATCTATTGTTTAGCTTTACGTAACCATCGACTTTCTTATACATTCACAATTTAAGCACAAATGCTCTTTAATTGTCAACTGCTATTTTTTCACTTTAAAAGCTTGCATGCTCTATTTTATCTTTTTATATTTCAAAGTAAATCGATCGAATTTTTCCCAATTCTCTGCATCTCGTAACTTGTTTTTACCATCCTTAGGAATCTCTCATGACTCTTATTATACTTTGAAAGTAACAGGCTTGTTAATGAACAAATGTTTTACCTCATGTTGTGAGTGAGAGGTTTGTCAAAACTTTTGTGGAAATAACCCTAATGGGTTCTGTTTCATGGGCTGAATTATTAGCTTGCTCCTTTGCCACTTCTACGGTTGCATATCATGTCTTAATTCTCTTGTTTCAACAACTTTGTCATTTATAACCGGAGGGAAGTTTGTGAAGCCTTTACATCTTAGAATATCAAACTTCATCATGAACACAGTTGTGGAAATCTCCATGTTTTGACATTTTACTTTATATCTGTTTGTATTGTAAATTTCCTCTTGGAAGAAATCACTTTCTTCGACTTCAAGAATTGTTTAATCTTTGTCACTAATTCAAATTTCCTCTTAATTCCTACTTATTCTTGGAGATTAAAACAGTTTCATTAGCCTCTTACGGCTTCTTACGAAGTTCTTCCTTTATTTTACGGATGGCTTCACTTGTTGTGATATGTCACTTAATTTCATAAATCACCTAAATGGATGGCCAAATATCATTGAAAGATTCAATAGTGACATAGATGGTAGCAAAAACGTGCCATTGGTTCTTTTAGTGTTAAATATTTCTATAATTCTTCAATTTCTGTCAACCTATTTGTCTTCTGTACTTCAATATTGTGCATAATACGAACTAGTTTCTTCTCTTCACCCAGGACTTTTTAGGCTTTGTTATATAAGTCCTATTGATTTCATTAGTACGGATAGAAATTTATGTAGAAATTATATACAATATGCATGTATATTATTGGAATCACAGTCTAACAATTAATTCCACTATTAAATACATAATCCTTCTATGAGTTCTTTTGGAGCAAATGTCAATTGCAAACATATGAAAATCAATTGCACATAACATGATGTTTCTTTGAGAAAGCTTAAAGCTAAAATCACCAACTATCATATATTATGTGTATCATGAATCATGAAACAGTGTCTTTTTAAATCTGCCGGCTCATAGAGCTCTCGGTACAATATACAATGATTTTCTTTGTCATGCAGAAATTTGCATATCTTGCACCAATTTCCGCCTCACTGTTCCCGCCTCACTTTAACGACGATCACTATTTCGAAGAAGATCCTCGAATGAATTAAGTCTTGCCTTTTGTCTTTTGTGAAATCCTCATTTACAACTCCCAGTAACAGATGGTGGACTGGATGTCCGCATAGTCACAGGCGGTAATCGAAACACGCCATTTCTTTAATATCATCGGGTCTGCATAGGTGCGACGTAAAGTAGTTAACTATTGTGTTCTTCGATTGCAAGTAAGACACTACTTGTGAATTAATTAAATAATTAATTCACTCATCTTTCACTAGTGTATGTTTAATTCTGACTAACTGCAATGAGTTTAACTCACTTAATTGATTTAAACATGTAGCCTCCTGCTTCTCTTCAACTTTTGTTACATTTGTGTCACACTCGATTACAACAAAGTCCATCATGCATGAGTCACCAACCAACCTTGCAACTCATAATTTTTTTCAGCTATTTGGTTTTCCACATGGGTTCATGAGATAGAGATAACCTCGAAGAATAAGTTATTATTTTATTTGTGGACTATCGTTGAGGATAATAATAATCGACATGCATTTATTTTTAGATTAGCGATCTATAAATAGAATTTCCCATCTTCTAAAAGTAAACTCATCTAAAGATATAATTTTCTCGACATCTAGAATCAACATCTGCTAATTTTAAGAATATGATCACCATTTCTAAAAATAGACATGCACACTAAAAAATAGCCGCGGGCCACAGAAGTGAAGGTACTTAATTTTCACTAGGATCATCATCTTGTTGAATCTCAACACTCCTCTTAAAAGAAGGTTATCCTTCTTTGATCTGTCTCTATGTGGTGTTCATTTATACGGTGGTCTTGTGTCGAAAGTGTGGCATCTTGATCTTCCATAGGAATGTGACTCCATTGTGATCTTCCTTCACCCTTGCAAATCTCATTGTGGTGTAATCTGGATATCACTGTGTGAATCTGTCATGAAACACAAGATTAATGGGATTTTAATGCAACTTTGATTGTCACAATGAATCAACATAGGATCTCGTGAGCAAAGACAAATCGACCGGATATCATCAGGACAGCCTCACGTAAAGCTTGACATTTAGCATATTTGAACATATAAATTGAGTGCCACATGTCTCTTTGTTCCCTCTTTGTGCTGACTCGTGAATCCAATACGAAAACCCCTCCTGATGTTCTCTTTTAAATACGAATGAAATTTCACTTGCACAATGCGATGGTAAACCATGAAAATTCACCTCATCATTACCACTGTGCCATAAACCATATAGGATGTGCCTATGACATATCTCGGGACATGCTTTTCATAACGGCTTCCAAAGAGCTTGGTAGGCTTAGCATGTACTGACTAAGTTGGTTCACCGTGTAGCATATGTTCGGTATTGTATTCACTAAATACATTAGTGAACCTGTTGTCGATAGACGATATCATCCACTACCTTTAACGAGTGTAGCATCCCTGTCTTTTCCTCCGATTTCTTTGGAAGAGGAATATCCTTTGGGTTGCAGTCCTCCATGTGAGGCTGCAGTATCTCCCAAGCACACTTGCCTTGAGACACAAACGAGTTCACCTTCTCGTTGCCATATTTCATTCGAAAATAATAAAGGATGCCCATATCCTTCATCTCTCGAACTCCTTTACGAAGGTCACTCCTTGCACATGAGTATATAAGTTTCTCATCACCGGTCGGTATTAAATCCTTGACTTTAAAAGAACAATAATTAAAATCTTACCCTCCACCACAATCTAGTATAGGTTTCATAACCTCACTGGGTGAGCGAGGCCAGTGAAATAGTTGTCGATCCAAGTGCTTCTTTCAAGCAGAGGTGCTTGCTTGACATACAACGCTCTTTTGAGTCTACACATGTAGGCCTTCTTTGTTGAAGATCTCAAATACTTTAAAAGGCTGCTACGATATACACTTCTTCGATAGTCCATTGGAACATAGTCTTGCGTCATTTGTGATGAACAGCTTTCCAACCACTCTGTCTTTGAGAAGAAAAGGATGGTCCTTATGGAAGAATACCATCGTGATTGCAAAGTTTTGTTCTAATTAATCCCCTCGATGTGAGAAGCGAGCGGGGCAAAACATCTTTGCCTTATACTTCTCAACACTCCCATGGTAACTTGCTTTACCTTGTAGATTATCTTGAACTGTGTAGGATTTGTGTTGACCTTGGAACAATTTCTGACTGCTTTGTTCACAACCAGTGGATTCATACTTCTCCACCATGCATCTACCTATGTGAGCTCATATGTTGCTTTAAAAAATATGGCTCTCCCACAATATGACTGCTCTTTTGGTGTGTATCGATGTATAGTTGAAATCTGTCTTTGTTTCTCCTTTGTGTAGAAGTAAGACTCCCATTTTTGCGCACGTGAGCTTCGAGCGTCTCGGCTTCTTTGGTATGCCTTCTACTAGTTCTAATGGCTGAACCGCATGAGTGGACTCTTCCACTCCATGATCCTCCTCTTGTGGTTGATCCACATCTTGAGGCTCATCTTTAAAGACGACGATTTCCTCCTCTGCATGCGAAGTGTAGCTCCCTCTCAAGCAACGACTTCATGGCTTTCTCCTCATTGAATTTTATATCCCGTCGCACCATAGAATCAGGCTGTTTGGAAAATACACACGATAATTATGGGGGTGTTTGTGTACCCCAAAATAAACCACGCTTGGTGACCTTGACTTCTTCACCAGGTTATATGGACGTCCATGAACATAAACGGATGAGCCAAAAATGTAAAGAGTGAGAAACATCCAATTTCTTACGATGTAAAAAGCTTGTGGAACGTAACTGTTTCGTGCTCTATGAGGACAACGGTTTTGCACATAAGGCATTGCACGTGTACGCCCACAAGTGCATTGGTAGGCCACAGTCATGCGGCCATAGCTCGTACGACACCCACGATGCTTTAACCTCTCCATGACCCGTTCTCACCAACAGGTTGTGAGGTCTTCCCATGAGTTCTCTTGGTTTACTTCTTTGCTATGGAAGTCTTTGAATTCGTTCGAGATATATTCACCACCATTATTGCTCCAGAAAGATCCTTCACTTGCTTCACAACTCACTGTCCATCAATGCTTTAAACTCATAGAACTTTAAAGATATTTGATCATGTTTGCATGAAGAAGATCTAACGTCTCCAAAGATGATATTCTGACAAAGTAACATAATACTGTGTTTTCTGCTTAAAACAGCAGAAGACGGCGGTCACACACGTACGTGTGAATTTTCTCTCGGATCAACGAAGCATGGTTCTCCTTTTCATGAAAGGTGAATGTTAAAAACTTTTAGCGCTCCCTTACATTGATCTATCTACACAAATATGGTCCAATATCATTAGTGTACCCTTGGGAAGTCTAGTATAAATATTTTCAAAATCTTAGGGTGCCATAGTGAAGATACGGTCAGTCTCCTGTGCCTGGTCATCATCCAAACTCACTTCTTCTTCTTTGCCCACCATTGCGGTACAACCATCTACCTCCTAAGCATAGATATTCTTGACTCAGATCTTATCACTCTCGGTTTGACTCGTTTTTATGCTCTCGCCGAAGAGTATTTTCCATCGCTACAGAAAACAACTTCATGTGCTTCTCTGTCCTCCAACATTGTAACTGAATAAGAAGTTATTATTTGGACACAGAACATGCATAACATATTTCGGCATAAATGGTTCACGACTCCTCTCAAAGGTAATGGTACCAATGTCGGTATGTTGTGTGTCCATCATCGCCCATCTCTGTATGCATTTGGAGATCTTTCTCCTCAGGGTCGTTCTGAACAACTCCTTATCTTTGTCATGGAAGAGCACTGTGTCGAATGTAAACACGATCCCGTCGGCAGAAACAGCGACACCGATCGAGGAAGAAATCAAGTTCAAATTGTGAGGCAAAGGCCTCACCATTTTCGGCTCAGGGCCTTGTTCTTTCTTCTAACTTTTAAGCAAGGCGGGTTAGTGAACGAGGTGCCCATGTTTGTGGCGGTGAAAACACTTCACCTTGAACAAATCTGACTTCTTGCCTTTAGCCTCGGATTTTGGATGATTTCTTGTCACCCCTTTCCTTTGTGACAAAGCATAATCCTCTTCATCATCATGTTTTGATGAAGAGCCGTTCTGTTAATCCCCGCCGTATATCACACTAGCTCGGGCCAGGCCATTCCCAATCACGGCGGTTTCTTCGCCGGCCAGCAGTCTTGATAATTGTGTAACTCTTTGGAAGTCCAAGAAGGCAGCTCACCAACATCTCCTTGACTTGTTCACACTGCCCCATCTCTTGTCCTACATTGGAAAAGAAACTTAGTGAGATACTTTGGAATCTGTCGCCCTACTCCATTTTAATTTTTAACATTTGTCTTTCAATGTAACATCCTATGATCACTGTTTCTTTGGAAAAGATGTCAAAGCCTTCCACGTTGAAAATGGAGTTCTTTCACGTCGAAGGCATTATGGTATTTCACCTTCCCGATGATTCTTCTTATCTTCGCTACTTTTGCCGGTGTGGTAATGCGGCATCGGGCCAGAAGTGGGCTTGGGAACATCGCTATCGATGAATTCCTTCAAGCCATTGTCTTCGAGAACCGCTTCCATCTTGTCCTTCTAGGCTATGTAGTTCGAGGCCGCCCTCGAGTGCATAATCAGAAACCGTAACCCATTGAAAGCCATTTCAATGTTTGCTCATATCGCACGAATAAATTCTTACGACAAATTCAAGGTGTTCACCAACACAACTGTTGCCGCCTTCAGCACGTATTCGGTGATTAACTGCTCCCGATACATGTGAAAATTATATACAATATTATGTATGTTACCGGACTCCCCCAGTCTAAATCCATTGTTAAATACGGAGATCTTCTTTCTAATTCTTCACGGAAATTGTTCCAATTGCAAACATATGAAGAAAAATCAGTACATAACAAGATGTTCTGAAATCTTAAATGAAATCCCAACTATCATATGTTATGTATATCATGGAATCATGAAAAAAATCTCCTTACAAAGCTAGAGCTCATAGAGCTCTCGGTACAACATACAATCGTCTCCTGTTTGTCGTGCAGAAATTTTCATATCTGTACACCAATTTCTTGCCTCTTGACAACTTTGCCTCCTTTGTACGATCACTGCGCCGGAAGATCCCTAAATGAATTCGTGTTCCCTTTTTTTGTGCTACGCAATCCTCATTGGCAACTCCAATGTGTGTGTATATGCATTGAATGCATCACTATGAGTACAAGCGATAGTCAAACACACTTTCACCTATCTCTCAGGTCTCTCTTTGGATACGACATTAAAATGGTTAATTGTTTGTGTTGTTAGTTGCCAAGTAAGACACTACTTGTGAATTAATTTAAATAATTAGTTCACTCATCTTTCACTGGTGTATCTTTAGTTACAACTAGCACAAGGCGGGTTTAACTCACTTAATTGAGTTAAGCTTAAATAACAACTCATAACTACTCTTCAACTCTTGTTATGGCTTGTGTCACCTCGATTATAATGAAGTCCATCATGCATGAGTCATAACCAACCTTGCAACTCGTAATTCATTTAGCTAGCTGGTTTGCCACATCATTTAGCGAAATCGAGTGCTCCCCGAAGAATAAGTTATTATTTATTTTACGATTATCATTAAGAGCCAATAATAATCGACATGCATTCTATCTTTAAATTAGCCGATCTATAAATAGACTTCGCCCATGTATTTCTAAAAGCTATAAACTCATCTAAAGATATAATTTTTCTCAACCATACAGAATCGGCATCCTACTAATTTTATGGCTGTGCTTATCATTGTAAAATATAGACATACACACTAAACCAACTGCGGACCCCACCTAGTGAAGGTGCTTAATTTTCGCTAGGATCATCATCTTGTTGAATCTCAACAATTTCCACCTACATTGCTTTAACTAGTTTTACTTGCTTCATCGATGGTGTCTTGCTGTTGTAGATGACTATTCTTTGAGTAATTCTTTTGATGTAACGAAATGCGTAGGCTATTGGACGAAGGGACGATGATTGCCTTAATATGGAAAGAGCAATTGTGACAGCTATGGGAATAACGATGGCCAGGGAGCCCGCCTAAGCTGGCCTTTTTCTCCTGTACTAACTTATCCATTTCTTTCAACGGGCGATTAACTAGAGAATGAGATTCATCATCTCATCTTTTTGTCCTTCATTTTTAACACTTCCTTTTCTATTGTGAATTATTCGATGAAGCACGTTTTGAGTTGTTTCTTTAATCGACATTGTCTGCATTCTTCTTCTTTATGAGTTCTTTTGCAACTTTGACATTATTAGGATCATATCCTACTTCAATAACGAATCTTCGATTTAATTTTTTTTATCTTTTGCTTTGTGAGATGCCTTTTTTAACTTTAGGTGATCTCTGAGATTCTGGAAGTGTTTTGCAACCACCTTGCCTCATCGGCTTTATTAGTTTATGGTGGAATACAACATTTACTTTGAACAGCTTTGTGATTACTCTGGTCCATAGGATGAAGATATTTTCTTGAACTTCATAGGTTATTTTTATAATCTGGCAGTGATTTGGGATGCTTCACTTTAGCAGGTTTGTAAAAATTCATTTGGCATCTTCGTAGTCTTGTAGTCAAATGAAGAAAGAATATACTTTGGTCACTAGGTGACTTCTTCCAGAGTGCGGGTATATGTATTGTTTTTAATACTTCATTTCTGATCTTGATTTCTTTATACTTCTGCATGATATCTTTGCTCTTTTTCTGTTGGTTTGGATGAGAGAACACTTCAACACTGTCGCTAACAGATAATATGAGTGTTAGATGTTGAAGGTTGGTGATTTTTAAAAGCTGGGAAGGTGCATTGTCCTTTACTGCTTTGTATCTTTTTTTCACAAAGAAAAAATTTCACAACTTTCATTTAAGATAGGTTACCTTTGTACATATCTTTGGTAGTATATACTACTATTAGATTCTCCAATGGCCTTCTGGTCTTGCCACTTGCGCCTTCATACAGCGATAGCAGTCCGAAATATTAAATCTTTTCGGTATGTAGCCAAAAGTTCATAGCGGTGCAGTTTTTAACTTACTAGCAAAAAGAAACAAAATACATATAAAAAGTAAATATACATCACGGAAATAAATAAAATCCGATTTTTGGTACTGAGAATCCTCCCAAATAGCTATACAACTGAAGAGACGACCAAATACCAAGGTGGCACTCCTACTATAAAAGGTCGATGAAAATATACATATGCCTATCCCACCGAGTGTTGGAAGTCAAAATGCCGGTGCCCCGATTTAGCTCAGAAGCTTCTTTGGACAGTTGGTAAACCACTTTGTTCGAGACACGTAAATATGTGTCAACGAGATGGAGGTCACGAAACTTGAGTTGATGAAACTCTCGTGAGCGAGTGCGGAGAGAAAGTGTGTGCGAGTGACGAGAGGCAAGATTATTAAACCAATTGATCACAAGTTGTGAGTCACCAAAGATGCGGATGGAGTTGTGAGCGAATGTCCCGAGCAGGTGTCAAAGAAGTCTAAGGCATTGCAATTAGTGACATAGTTGTTTGAACGGTCCCAATCATTCGATTTGTAGTGGTGATGATCATTTAAAAAAAAAGTGTTGCGCCCCCACGACCCTATGCGTTGGAGCGCACCATCGAAATAAGCCCATGCACGACTAGGGTCAATAATTTCATGTGTCCCAAAGTGGAGGATTGACGAAATACGATCCACGGGCGAGAGATTAAATGTAGCAATTGAGGCAACGCATGTGCGGTCACGGGTCTATAGGAATACCATTGCAAAATCTGCTTGTTGCGGCGATCCAAATCTCATGTGATCGGTGGGGTACGCATTCTTGGGCTGTTATGCATAATGTTTGTAATTAGTCAGCTTACGATTAATGTTCCACTGAGATATGACTACGCCGGACCCGGTGATGACTTAGGGTCCAGTTCCTTTGATGATATTGCAGGCGAGAATAAATGGGTCGTGTGTCTCTGTGATTTGCAAGATAATGTGACATTGTGATGCCCCTTGATAAGCACGTCTTTGTGGAGAATTCCATGGTGTGGTGAGATGACGGTGCACCAAAGACGGGGTTCACCATGCTTGTGCGGGGCCTTCAATTTCCAAATAATACGCCACCATGCTTTTATTGGGGGTTCCTTGGGCCCCGAATAAGGGCGAGGTATCCAATTTTAGGAGCATAGTGACCATCGGGTGAAAGCAGCCCATATCAATTTGTCCTCTGTCCGTGATGCGAATGTTTGATGCTTTTAGAGCCCGGATGTAATTTTCCAAACCCAAGTGCCGGCTGTGGGATCTCGAGGTCATCTTCTTTTAACCGAGGCTTGACTCCGCCGAGAGGAATGTGCCATATCTGCAATAGAGCGAGATAGAAAATGTTTACGTAGGCAGTGCTCGATAATGAAATCGGTAATTTGTATTATTCACCGTGCCCGGACCAAATACGTGCCAATGCGGACGGTACTTTGATGTAATTTTCATGATAAATGCAGCAGACTGTGCCGCCTTAGTGATTGCCTTCCGGATAATAGATGCTAAGATGTCTAAATGATGCCTTTCCGGATCCAATCGAGAGGGTTACGTGGCAAGATATGTTCTGTATGATTACCTCTTTCCGAGCTGCATCCCGATGATTAAGTGCCGGCCACATTTTTGCTGCTAGAGCCCTGAAGAAAGATGAATATTTTAACCCCCGACCTCCCCATTGTTTGGGAATGTTAATCGCAGTCTGGGGCGATCACGGAAAATGTATAGGCCTTTCCTGGTTACACTAGAGGGGTGTACAGATCCAACAGGATTAACATTAGTAATACCAATAGGTATCAGCTTCGAGTCCATTAGGGGAATTTTGAGGTCTAAAATGGGCCTCTAAGGAAATTATAAAATAATGATGGAAAAAATCTAATAAGATTTGATGACATCATCAAATTTTAGAGGAAAAATAGAAAAACTACTTGCAATTCATATTTTCAACTTATCTCCCAAGTTTTTACTCAAATTTCGGCGGGTGTGCTCGTTGGATACGGCATTAATTCCCCATCAGGGAGTACCCATATTGCATACTTTCGATGGGTCCTACTACAGAGGTGAGAAATACATAAAACGTGATACAATCACGTTTTTTATGTTTAATTTTCATCAGCGTTGTCAGAGGCATTCTTGTTCTTACTCTGGATGAGGGTAAATTCATGGCTCCTCGGGGTGATGGTACTGGGAGATAAGTTTAAAATACGAGTTGAAAAAAGTAGTTTTATTGTTTTATTATTTTTTAATATTTTTACTTTTTTGCTCGAAAATGGTGAATCATCCATTATGGATGACATCATCATCTTGAATCCTATTAGTTGTTATAAAGTTTATTTTTTGTTGTACATTTTTCTTATGAAATGCTGTTTAGACCTCGAATTCGTGATCCCGATGGTAGGTAACTTCAAGCACGGACTTAATGAGGATGGGTCAATGACACGGAAGTATGCATACGGTATGCTGGAAATTTGTTAATTGAACACACCGTGATCAGGTTCCGATCTCTTTGATCTTATAATTGTTTGGTTTTATATGATGCCCGGATATTTGAGACCGTCGTTGATATCTGTACGAGACATAGTCAAATAAATTCGGTGAAGTGCCTTGTTCCGGAGTCCCAGGAGCAGCCGGTCATGATAGTTGATTTGGTGCCATTTGGTGCCATGTAGCCACCACCAAAAGCAATTCGATGGAATCAGGGTGCTCTGTGATCTTGTACCAAGACATTTAGAATATGAGTACATTGTCCACAAGGCAAAAATGAGTGAGATGTAGTATATCATTGATCGGAGTCCACAACGGTCTCTATCTTTTGCACTTTTTATGAGGCAGAAGACCCTGTGACTGAGGACAAATAATAATGGTGAGAGAGAGACAGCACGCTTGAGGACCGTCCGCATGAAAGAAATGAGATGCGGTTCACATTGATCAAAATGCTGAAAGTAGCAACGTGGAAATACGTTATAATCCGATTAATAAATGCATGAGGAAGCACAGGTGGATTAGTATGAGATGAAGTTAACTCTAGTTAACACAGTCAAAATACCTTTGTAAGATCAATCTTGAGAATATGAACGGATTTACGCATAAGTTTAATGAGTGGAGGACTCTGGCGATACCAATAATACCATGAATTTGCCTATGATTCGATACAGGTTGTTCCTTTTCAGCTTGTAAGGTGGATAGAAAAGGCTTGATGCGGTTTGCAATTATTTTAGATATGATCTTGTAAGTATGGTTCTGCAGAGATATGAGCCTATATATCATTGAAGCTATGGTCGGTTTGTCAAGGCATGAATAAGAGGCAACAAGGTGGTATTGAAACCATCATATATCTGCCCTGCGCACTCTTTGTTGTCCTTAATCATAGTCGGCGAGGTCGACCAGACATGAGTTCGAAAAAATGGATGAAAAACTCAATGGGCCAGCCATCGGGCCCGGAGCTTTTATCCCGCTTGAACCATTTCAATACTTCTCAGGATTACTTCAAAGTGAGCAGTTTGTCAAGATCAAATATATGTTGCTCATTCCTAGCAAATAGTTTCGAAGTCTTTGTGTAATGTGCATGATATTCGGGAGATCAATGTTTGTAGACACCTATAAAGATTGAGCGAAATGTACGTTTTCTGAATCGAATAGTTGAAGTTGCGTTCACAGAACAAATCCATTATGATAGAATGATTCCCAAATAGCATTGCATGACCACTATCGTCCATTTGCATCTTTCTTTGAAAAAATTGTTTTAGGTCTCATTTTTTGTAACCAAACAGCCCAACTTTTAAGCCTCCAGTCTTCCTCGCCTTTTTGTCTCGATCCTTTTCGGTCTCAGAACGTTTAGATGTCCACAGTATCAATGAGTTTTATACCCCAACATATCAACATTGTTAAATGAGAACCCAATTTGTCTTCAATTTTATACGTTACACTCCCTCTCAAGTCTCTTTGTTTCGAACCTTTGAATGGGCAGGTTTTTAATCGATTGGGGTTGTCATTGATAATCAAACGCAGATCACGATCATTTTCAAGGTCTACGGTGTGGAGGCACGAGTGACCATCAGTGATGAGGATGTCTCAACACGGAGTTGAATTTGAAGGGGGACGGGCCCTGTGAGACCACAATTGAATTCCGGAAATATGGGAGAGTGGTCGGTTGCCACCACCGTCCCCACCTTTGGCGAGCTCGGGTCATAACTAGGTAGGAGAAGACGCCGATGAGAAGCTCATCCTGGTCTGCCGAGCCAGAAAGGCAATTAGGGTCATCCTGACACTATACGGTGGGTTGGATCTTGGTGGTTTGAATATCGGTAGGACTGGGCGCGAGCTTTCAGGTTGAAAAACTCAGCAGTGGATGCGGGGTAACCAGGGGCCCAGATTCGAGAAATACCTAATGAAAGTCGGGTCCTGCACCAACCCAATATGATGTGGGGGATAGCCAACAAGGTGGGGACCGTGAGAGTTCCCGAATGCTCTGTTTGTGGGGGCCCATAAACATTAATACGAAAATAAACTCGATGCGAAATTACCAAAAAAAACATTCATAGCAAGAACACCGATCCAAGCCCCAGATGATTTAATCCAACTCAGAGATGGTTTTGTCTCTAAATTCCAAAATCTGTGACGGATGCCGTGCATCAAGGGTGACAAGGTCGTCGAGGAAGAAGAAGTTAAAGGTAGCCTTCACTACGAGCCTAGCGCGTCTCCTAAAAAAAAAAGAATATAAATTGGCTTTTTGTCTTCCTTGAATACATGAGGGCCGATCTCTTATCGAGGGTTACAGCGGTCCACACGGTGTGAGAGAGACAAATCATGATGTAACGATCCAATAAGGGTCTTCTAGCTCAAGGACTCGCATAAGATGTGATTGAGTTCTAAACTTCACTTCGGAATTGGCTCTTTTGATAGCCTTTGCTAATGCGAAGGTACACCCACGAGATTTGGTGGGTATCACCCTCACCGACCCAATACCTAAAGCCTCTCCCGGAGTGTGAAAGGGAGAGGATCTAAGATAATTATGACGCGAGGAGGGTCTGCGAAGGAGAGATGGAGGTGGCGATGGAGGACCAGCGGTGGTGTGTTCGATTATGGGGGTGAAGGAACGGGCGAATGCGGTGGTGCGGCGGATCGAGGGAGATTTAGTGATTGGCGATTTGAGTTGAAGATATGCCAAGATAAAGAATTTGAAAGAGGACGATTGTAACAACATTGAAGGATGTGATTAGAATAGTAGTGGATGGTGAAACAACATAGCAATCGATGAAGCATAGAGAGTAGAAGGAATAGTGCCGAGATGAGGTAATTTCGTTGAGGAAGGCACCGAGCGTGACACAAGGGCAGGATGCGGGATGCGTGTTTGTCCACGATGGAACTTCGATCTACATCGACCCGGCATCGCGCGGGCTTTCGAGGAGCGAAGACGGCACACCGGCGGTGTGCACGCCGATGCGATATCGAGCTCGGTGTGTACCCGATTGAACGAGTTTCTTTGAACGGCTACCAGAGCCCCTTCTTTGGGCGGTCTTTGTACAAATATCCCACCTCATGGCCGCTTCTGTTGAGCCAAGCACACCCTCGTAGTCCGAGTTGCTGCCCATCATCATCGAATAGCATGTTGAAGTTGTCATATAGACCATCCCCGAGTGTCCGGAAAATCAAGATACGACCTTGCCGTGCACAGTCGGTGGGATGGGTCATGATCCGGTATAGACCAAAGTGTCCCCCAATGTTCGAAGAGCGAGTCACTCCAAAATTACAAAAGCGATCCCGGCAACCTCATCCGGATGGGCACCACCGCGTTCTCCTTTTGGGATCGAACGGAGGAACCATCTCTTGAACGGGCAGATTGAACTCTCGAATGCCGGTGGCAGGAGACGATCATATTGATCGGGGTGGGCAGACAAGGTGAGAACCATCCTTTGGTTAGTGCCGAGACTTAGGAAGTAAGTCAGAAGTCTCGCTCCGGATCTCACGATTCGCATTGTGGTCTTGTCGCGAGGTATTTTAAATGAATGTCCCACAATGTCTTCGCTGCCAGTGGGGCCCCGATGCGATGTCTGACTCTCGACCAAAATTCGTAATGTCGTTTGAGCTTGTTCTTCGACTGCGTAACGCTGCAGCTGCTATGGTAACCGGCTCAACGGTATCGGATTCGAAGAAGTGCAAATCTTCTCCGATGTGGATAAGTCACTAGAAATAATCGCAAAAACCCCGGGTATTGATGGTTCAATAAACGTAAGCCAATATGTGACACTTGCTTAAAATACTGGCAAGGTTGTGATAATACATTGAGAAGAGGGCCCCCCGATGCTCGGTTATGCTGAGGTCGGTGCGCCACAGGTATGCGCAGTATCATATAAAGAAATGCCAGGCTTGCAGGTCGCCGGCCACTTGCCCGGTGTCCGGGTAGGAGAATCATAATCAATATCACTTCAGGCGTGTCAAATTTAAGCTGCCGTTAGGTCCCCAAGGCGTGTTGCCCTCACGTTACTGGACATGGTGGTGAAAATAGCTTTCCTTTTCTGGAGCTGGTCAGGCCAGACATCTCATCCGCCTCCAGCGAAAACAAGACCCCATATGTCGACCCCCTCGTTGGATCCTCACGAATATTACCTCATCCTCATAATGGTGATGGTAGAAAGTGAACGGCCGGGGAAAGGACAGCGGGCCACTACGGACGGAGGCACGAAGCACGAAACCAATGGCGGTATTGTACGGTCCAACGGAGATAGACGGAGACAGGCACGAGGTGGCGCATACCAAAAATGCGAGGGGCAGAAGAAGTACCCGAAGAAACAGGGTGGGGTCCACGGACTGTGTGCTTGCAAGAAACGAGCGAATCGACGGTCCCGGTGCGGATACCCACTCAAGACAAGAGTGATGAGAAGCGCCGGTCTTTGTCCCCCAGCGAGAGAGGTGAGACAATAACCGGACGGGTGGCTTTCTTTGTATCTATATCAATGGCCCTAAATAGTTTCACTTCTTCATTTACGAGTTTAATTTAGGATTCTTCTTCGTAGCATCATTGATTGTAGTTTCGGTGGTAGTTTCGGTACAGAGTATGATCGCTTCTTCTCGGCTCTTTTAGAGTTCCTATCTGATGAGGTGGAAGTTCTGCAAAGATGAACTAATGTCTGTGTCTTCTTTTTCATAAAACATTAACCATTTTAGAGGCTGATTGGAGTATTTCTCTACATACGCTTGAATTCAACAACTGGAATTAGTTTTACATTTTGACTCTTAACTTACTTATAACTCCTAAGGATCATAGCCACAATGGAAACTTGTTGAACTTAAATTCCTTTAAATATTTTTCTTCTTATTGTTGCATCTCTACGCTGAAATGATAGACCAATACGATTATTTATATTAAGCAATGTCTTTTTGGTACAGCAGAAATTTATTCCATCAAAACAGAGGATACTGAGTATATTCAAGTGAAAATAACCTCATTGCTGGGAATGTTGGGGGCTTATATGGAAAGAACATTATTGAATCATGCTAATATCTATATGTGAGTTTAAGTAAGTGCCAATCTCTTTTGTCCTAATATGTAAGTAATTGCGGAACCTTTTTCCAATGTGTACGACGACTCTTGGTTAAATGTTGTTGTTCAACATGTTGAAAATTGGATATGGATAAAATCAGTAAGAGTTTGTGTATGTGGTATGTGGAATATTTCCTTATTAAGGAAGTCCAAAAGATAGCGGTAACGGATTACCTTCAACTCTAGTTTTAAGTTGATGGAAAATATTTTCAGCTTTGGAAGTGTAAAAACATGTGGAATAAGACATGGGAATATTTGAAAACACCTTCTTCGAGGGCATTTTGATGCGGGAGCATTAGCTCCGAAAAACACCTTGAAATTTGTTTAAAAACAGGGGGTTTCATGTTTTTAAGAAATATTAAATTTAAATGTAAATATTAATATTATTTTGAGTGATTAATTAAAACCCCAAGAATAATGGCAAAAGACAAACATAATTATGGGATAGGCGGAGACGACGGTACGAATAGCGCATACACCAAAAATCGAGGGCCGAAGAAGTACCAAAGAAACATAGGTCGGGGTCCACGGACACAGCATAATGGCCCAAAACGACGAATCGACAGTCCAGTGCCAATTACACTCAAGACAAGGACGATGAAAGCGCCGGTCTTTGTCTGACGAAGGGTAGAGACAATAACCGGACCGAGTCGGCCACCACGTATCTATATAATCCCAGCAATAGTTTCCATACTTCATTTACGGATTTAATTTGGGGTTAGCTAACCGCCTTGATTTAAATTTAGTTTCGGTGGTAGTTTCGACTGAGTATGATCCTTCTTCTCACAAGCTCTTTTAGAGTTCCTATCTGAGTAGGGCTAGGTTTACCAGATGGAACTAGTATCACCTTGCTTCTGCCCATGTCTTTGACGTGTTCTCCAACCATTGGGGCCAGGTTAGTTGTTCTCTACATACGGCTTCAGATTCATGTACATGAAGGTTAATTTACATTTGACTTAACTTACTTTCAACTCCTAGGGATCACTTAATACCATTGAAACTTTGGTGGCTTAAATTCCTACAGTGTTTTTCTTCTTGTTGACACTGCATCTCTCTTTGTTTGCAAATAAATGGACCAATACGATTGTTTGTTAAGCAATATTTCTTTTTGGCTGACGAAGAGAAATTTATTCCATCAAAATTAAGGATACTTGCTTTGATATGTTCAAGTGAAAATAACACTCATTGTGGGGGTATTTGGGCGACTTATATGGAAAAATATTAGATCCATATACTAATATCTATGGTTACGATAGAGGTACCAATCTCTGTCCTAATATAAGTAATTGCGAGACCTTTTTAATATCATCGGCACTGACTCTTGGTTAAATGTTGTTGTTCAACATGTTAAAAGTGGATGGATAAAGGTACGGACATAAGTTTTGTGTGTATTAATTTGTGTGGAATATTTCCTTATTAAGGAAGTCCAAAAGATAATGGCTGGCAGTTCTGTTTAACATCTAGTTTTTGAAAGTTGATGGAAAATATTTCAGCTTGGAAGTATAAAAACATGTGGAGATAAGACAACGGGTATTTGGAAAACACCTTCACTAGAGGCATTTTGATGCGGGGGCATTAGCTCAGAAAACACCTTGAAATTTGTTTAAGCTAGAGGTTCATGTTTTTAAGAAATATTAAATTTAAATGTAAATATTAATATTATTTTGAGTGATTAATTAATTATAGAAATTTTAAATGTAAAATTAGACTTTCCTAGATTATTTAGAATTAATGAGGAGCCTAAGTTGGAATTAGTTTCTAAGTTTTAGGGATAAGATTCTAGATAATAGGGTTTGTTGAGATATTCTAGTGGTGTTGGGGATGCTTAAAAGTTGAGCATTATTCATTTCATTTTTTAAAAAATTGTATAAATTCATCAAGCCTCGAAGGAATGAGAGATTGTGGTGGAGTGTGAGAAGTGGGCGAGTTTCTCCTTGGAAGCCTTGGGGAAGTTTGAAGAGCATTGAATTTGAATATGCGGCAGAGACGAGAGTTGTATTGATATTTTGTGTGTTTCTGAGATTATGTTCTTGTGATTGATTGGGATTGTATACTTGTTTCTTGTTAATTTCTTGAGTTGAATATTATCATGAGAAATTGAAATGGATGTGATTATGAACTCAGACACAATTGAATGGTCGTTTATGAAAATGGCATATTGGTTTGGATAGCTAAATGTTAATAATTTCAAACTATAACGCAAATTGTTGGTTGTAAGAAGGCGTTGGTCAGCTTGAATCAGAAGTGACTGGGGCTGTTTTACAATGTTGACTGGTTCCTCTGCTTTATTATGAACACTCTTGTATAAGTGTGTTAGAATGGCAATTAGTTGGAAGTTGTTATGTATTTAGTTTTTGAAGTCGAGTTTATAAAAATTAGTTGGATGAATTATCTATTTCACCTAGTGTAGTGTTTAACATTTTCCATTGACATAACATTTAAAGGTGGTTGGAATAGCGAATAAAAATAAAGAAATTTATTGAAATATTTAATTCCTGTATACCTTGGTTAACTGAATTTCTCCATTTTAGGAGTTTTGTTCCTACATATTTAGAATTAGGCTAGAATATAGTTTCTCCTAGTTTAGTGTGTGGTTGAGAGAATCTCTCAACCACACTACCGTACGTCTAAGATAGAATTCCTATCTTGAGACTTTTTCTTGTATAAATATGTGTGTAATCCCTTCATTCATAATATAGAATATATTAAGTGTGCTATTTTATCTTGGTATCAGAGCTTCAGAGCCCGTAAGGGCCTGGGCCTCGGCCCCTCGTGGGCTATGGGAAATAGCAGATAGATAGTTTTGTCTTTATTTGTTTGTTGGTCCATTGAGGGGATTGTTCAGGTCCGATGCAACGCTGCTTGTGGACAACCAGGGCAAAGGCATTGTAAACAGATAAAATAGTAGTTTTTTGTCGAAAACAAGTGGGGTATCTGGATCGATGTTCACAGCCGTCGTTCTGTCAAAAGGACTGCAGATTTTTTTGAGATGGGCAGCGTAATCTGGGTCCAGCGATGGATCGGTCTCTCCAACTCCGCTGTTGTTGTCCTGTCATGGGTTTTGGGGATTCGGTTTGAGGTCGGCAGCGAAGCCAGGGAGATGCCCTGCAAGCACATTTATCATTCAGATTGCATACTTCCCTGGTTGGATCAGCACAATTCGTGTCCTGTCTGTCGCCATGGATTGCCGGGCGGCGTTCTTGATGGCGCGCAGGCTATATCTTCATTCAGGCCAAGCAGTGCCGCCTCATACCCCTCAGCACCTTCAGCATCCGGTGGCCAAGGTGGAAGGAATACTAATGTTAATACAAATAATAATTCAGGAAGGAATTATTTTATCTGCACACAGCTGCAGGATAAGGCGAGCGTTAATTTTTTCAGGAAAATTGAGTATGGTGGCAACAAGGAAGTCTCGTACTCTTCGGCAACAATGGCTTTCCAGAGTAATGGACTTTCGGCTTCTCAGCTTAATGTTTGCACTCCTAGCAAAGATGGGCAACGGTGTCTGGCATTTAAAGTTTTTATCGGGAAAAATTATTGAGAGCGACCCCTGTTATCTCTACAGCAGACGTGTTCGATGTAAAGCAAGGGAAATCTAGAAGCGTGATGTATAGAGGTTTTCTGTCCCAGAGGACCAGATGGCCTCACTGAAAAGGGAGGCTGCTTCACTGCCTCGAATAAAGTTCTCAAGGATTGATCTAGAATGGGCACATATTGTGAGTGAAGGATGGGCCAGCCCTCTTCGGGGCTTCATGAGACAGGCCGAGTTTCTCCAAACACTTCATTTCAATTCCCTTAGGCTGCAGGATGATTCAATTGTCAACATGTCGGTACCGATTGTATTGGCCATTGATGACCTGCAGAAGGAAGCAATCAGGCGCTCAAATGACGTTGCATTGCTAGACTCCAATGGACAACTTGTCGTAATTCTCAGAAACATTGAAATTTACAAACATAACAAAGAGGAGAGGATTGCAAGAACATGGGGAACAACTGCTCCAGGATTGCCATATGTGGAGGAGGCAATTGTTCATGCAGGCAATTGGCTTATTGGAGGTGATTTGGAGTTTCTGGAGCGGATCACTTATAATGATGGTCTTGATCACTATAGGCTTTCTCCTAAGCAACTCCGTGATGAATTTGAAAAGTGCAAAGAAAATGCAGTGTTTGCTTTTCAACTTCGAAATCCTATTCACAATGGACATGCCTTGCTAATGATAGACTCTCGCAAACGCTCACATTAATGGTGGAGTTGCAGAATGAAATTATTTCTTCTTAGTTTCTGGTTGAATGCATAGTTCAACTCTATGGTCAGATTTGTAAGCTAGAAAGCCTGAAGCCTTCGACTGCTGTGAATTCTCTTTTAACATAGCTGGTCCATGCCTGCACTATGTCAATAAGGGAAATCCGTTATAAGCTCATAGCAGCGGTGCCCTACTACATGGTGCATATGCAGCGTGTGGAATGTAGAATATGCTTTTGGTGAAAAATGCTTGAATGCGGCATTGTTCAGAAATTTTTATTTTTGTGCTTGTCTTCTCTAAGGTGAAACAACATGCTTGGAAGTAGTTGCCAAGTCTTGATACAATGAGCAGAGGAAGTGGCATTTTGTTGCCAGGAGAGTGGATACTGAAACACAACGGAGGATTGGACTGTGGAGTCCTAGATCCCTCACAGGTATCATTGGAATGGTTACTGGTATGCTTGGGAAATAATCATCTTTGGGCAGAAAAAGAAATTAATGTGAAGAGTTCATGTTTTATTTAGCTTCTTGGAATCATGTTTAAAGTTATTGAGCCTTATTGAGCCTAGCTAACTCAATGTAGGTAAAGTTATTTTGTTAGAATTCGTGACTCTAACAAGTGACAGGTTAAGCATGGAGATCCAAGAATTCATTTGACAAAGACAAGGATGCCCAGGATGCAGGAGAAGATGAGGTAATGAAGCAGCGACAACGTTTATGGTGGACAACAAAATAGATGTTTGTTTGAGTTAGTATGGTTTGTGGAATAGACTCCCTAGCATGTTATAAGCAAGTCCAGTTGTTGTAATGGTCATTGTATGTACCCAGAAACTCCAAAATGTGGAATGAAATGTAAGCCTTTTAAAGGCATCTGAAAGTTCGTGGTGATCTTAAAACCACTTTGTAATGGTTTATGGTCAGCCTGAAACCATCTTTTGTCACTGTAAAGTGATGGTTGGTGGTGATCCAGAAACCATCTATAGAGCCTTTGTGGCTGGTTGCCTTTGTGGCTTGAGGTGCCTTTGTGGCCGTACGTACACGAGTGGCCGCGTGTGCATGAGAGCTGTGTGCTCAGCAGAGCTTTGTGCTCAATTTGAGCAGGTGGACTGCAGTAACACCTGGCTCAGTCTCAGATGATTCATAAATCTCTGAGAAGAAGGGGGTTGGTGTGCTTTCTTAGCTGACAGTTGTGCTAAGAAGTACAATTGGCGCAACTGTTCAGTACATACTCATGCTAACACGTCAAATCACGGGAATGGCGCGGAAGCGCACGATTTTTTTAGGAAGATGCCAACTCAACTTCATGGGGGTCCGTGGGAAGCCTCATCTTCGTTTGACGATTTGCGGAGAAGCAGATCGGAGAAGTTGCGGACCTATCTGGGAGAGGCAGATTGGAAGATCCGCGGGAAGCCTCAACTTCGTTTGACGATTTGCGGAGAAGCAGATCGGAGAAGTTGCGGATCTGTCCGAGAGAGGCAGTGTGTTTTGGAGGTTCTGCACATGCAATTTTCCTGATGTTGGTGGATTTGCATGTACATATATGCAGTGATAACGGTCGACAGAATCATGTATACGAAGGACATCTTATAGGACTAGCGGTTGCAGCAGTTGGTACTCATGCATTCCGGTAGATGGTTGCTCTTTTATATGGACATCGACATATTCTTTGTTTTGTTTGACCAGAACCAGACTCTGTGAATCACTATCATGACAAGTAGTCATTAAGGGGGGGTGTTGGAAATATTTAATTCCTACTTGTCTATGGTTGTAATTATCCATTTTAGGAGTTTGTTCCTACATAATAGGAATTAGCTAGAATATAGTTTCTCCTAGTTTAGTGTGTGGTTGAGAGAATCTCTCAACCACACTACTGTACGTCTAAGATAGAATTCCTATCTTGAGACTTTTGCTTGTATAAATATGTGTGTAATTCCTTCATTCATAATATCTCCAGGTTCTCACCTGGAGAGCTATTTGATGAATAATTTGATTTTATCCAAAT
>JAXQQM020066069.1:0-69419 GCA_034641835.2 Pinus albicaulis
AACGGTTATATTGATTAAGGCGGCAAAACTGCTACCGCGTACAAGAACAATATAGCTCTGTTTGACCCTAACAATCCTGTTACACATATGGGGGTTTCTCCCTTTGAAACTTCAGAAGATGTCGCCTATGGATTCGGCTACGAGCTTGCTAGATCTATGAGAAGAGGTACTTTGAGAATGCCAGATTTGTCAGGTCAGCCCTTTGGATACTGAAATTCAACCTAATTGCCGGATTGGGTGTTGCTCTGTCCGTTTTGCCACATAGCACTTATTCATAAGTCAAGGCCCATTGCCTGCTCCTCGTCCTTCTGCTAATTCCCTGGACAATGATATAACATACCTACTTCTGGATGAACCATGGAAGCCAGCGACAGAAAGAATAGCCATGACTGATCTTGCTTCGCTGAATGGAGGTGAGATTATGAGGTAAAGATGTAATCAAACACCAGATTTGCTTTGTCACTGCTCTGGCCTCGAAATCAAGGAGTACTGTAGATGAAACAACGATGGCCAGTGCCCAACGCACAGCCATAGTTGCCACCATTCCGGCCGCTGTCCAACTTAGGATGAAAAGATGGGTTTGCAGGATGGATGCTGCAATACTGCCTTTGATGCTCTTACCAGCATTGTCAGCAACATTAGAGCGCACTTAAAATGAACCGATCATGCAATTTGCTCAAACCTGGAACTTGATATCAACAGTTCTTCGAACTTTCACTTTCTGCCATATGCATCTAGTTTAGTCTGAGCTTCCTATGCACTGCAGATGTATAGTAATGTCAATAATCATTTCTGTTTGAAATGCCTACCAGAAGTAGCGAATGCTGGGCACACTGTGACAGAAGGCAATCCAACAGTGCAGAAGAGAGAACAAAATTTCTGAGAGTGCTGAACATTACGGAATTATGCAGAGCGATTCTTCAGAATTAATTGAAAGAGATCTTTGGCTACAGGCTGAACCAAGATTGGCTTCCAGATCAGCTTGGAAATTCAGATGCCTCAGAATATGATAAAAGGAGATTTTCCGGAATTTAGTCAGCATGTACCTAATTTTCTTGAGAATGAGGACTAAGTGGATCTGTGATGGTGTCGAGTGGGAATTCAGCGCTTGAATGATAAGTTTGGAGTCACCGAAGACCGTCAGTGAGTGAATGTTCCGATTGAGAGCCAGTGAGAGCCCCTGCCATAGAGCCAGAGCCTCAGCTCGATTATTTGATTCTGAGCCCATACCCCAATGAAACCTGAGCAAAGTAGAGCCATCAGGATTCAGAAGGATTCCACCCCCACCCGCAGCCCCAGGGTTGCCTTTAGAGGCCCCGTCGAAGAAGAGACAATGATCCTCCAGGGCAGCACGCCACTTTATAAACTCCTGTTCTTCCAGTCGAATTTCCCAAGAAGCGTGGGGAGAGGCAGGGGAAATAGGATTGATTTGATAATTTGGAGCAATTTTTTTCAGCCAAAGCTCCTCTTCACTGTCCAGAACTGCTTCATTCCTTAGAGCCGGATTAGCATCCAAAGTCTCTCCCAAGAATGCTTTAATTTTGGAGATAATGTTGTTTGTAGTGCAGCTTTCACCCCTGAACAATCTGTTATTTCTTTCCAACCATAACTTCCAGCAGATGTATTTAGGGATCCACATCCAAGCGGTCTTGAGAAGGTTTTTTTTTTTGAGGTTGAACGAGGATAGCTTGATCCACTCGTGAAGGAGATTGGGAATGTTTTTTGGCAGCTCTACTCTGTCAGCTGTTGAATTCAGAACCCCCTTCCATACATCTTTGGCAAAGGGGCACAACAACATCAGGTGAGTAGCTGTTTCTTCCTCTGACTTACACAAAGGGCATCTGGAAGGCCCTTCCATTCCACGCTTTCTCAGATTGTCTTGAGTAAGGATGCTGTTGTGAGCCATCGTCTAGCAGAAGAAGTCTACTTTTGGAAGCGATGGGAAGGCCCAAATAAACTTCCATTGCGTTGGGTCAGGGGGTACATTAGGAATAGCACTCAAGCTATTGTAACCTTCAGAGACCGAGAAAGAGCCAGAATGGGAGCCCCACCCTCTTTTGTCCTTAGCTTTTGCTGAAGTGGGGGATTTTCCTTAGAGCCTGTCTAACAGTAACTTAGCTTCATTTTGCATTCGATGAGGAACCTCTCCCAGGTTCCAGCTGACCCACATTCTACCAGAATCCTCCGTCCAGATGGATATGTCCCAAAGGGTTTCCAGATTATTGGACTGCAGCCAAGATTTAATATTTGCAAGGCCTTCAATGTGTTTCAATGGCTGATCTCCAAGTATCTGGTCTTCCTAGATTCTGATTTTTTTCCCATTACCAGGGATCCAGTAGAGATCGGATCTGAAATGCTCCAGAACAGCTAGACAAAGCTTGAAAACTGGGGAGCCTTTGGTGGTTTTTGGGGCCTGATCCAAACATCTCAAACGCTTGCCTTGAAAATATTTCTTCCACAGGACTTTCTTACTCCAGCTAGCTTTCCCAGCTACAATATTCCACAGGATTTTGGAGCCAAGAGCGAGATTTTGTGCAGCCAAATCTCTCATTTGAAGACCTCCTTCCAGGAAAGGTTTCTTAATGGTGACCCAATTAACTAAATGAAGTCTTCTTTCATTATTTTCCCCCCCTTCCCATAGGAATCTCCTCAGGATACCATCCATTTTACTGAGGAAGGATTTGGGAGCAAGCAGAATGGAGTGCTGAAACAGAGGCATACTTGTAAGAACAGATTTCATTAGAATTATTTTCCCAGCAGTGTTCAACCAGGAGGCTCCCCAGGCTTGTATTCTGAGTTTAAGCTTGTCTAAGAGGGGCATCCAGTGGGCCACTTTAGGAATGGATTTGAAGATTGGAATCCCAAGATATTTGAAGGACTCCCAAGTCTGGCAAACTTTCATTTCAAGGAGCCTAGCTATGTCAGCCAGATCTTTGACTGAGCAGTTCCAGCCGTATATTGTACTTTTTAAATAGTTTATCTTGCTGCCTGAGACTTCCTTATAAGTATCCAACTCTTGCTTAAAAGATATGGCCGAGTTGATGCTCGCTCCTCCAAGCAACAGAGTATCATCGGCAAATTGGGCATGGTTTATATCTTTAACATTGTGCACCATTCTGAGGCCTGGTAGTGCATGGGCTTGTTGACAAAAGTCTAGTTGGAAATTGAGCACTGAGGCTTGGATAGCATAGAGAAGAGGGGACAACGGACAGCCTTGTCTCAAACCCCTAGATGCTTGGAAAAAATCAGTAGATCGGCCATTCACCAACGGCGCAATCCAAGGAGAGGCAATGCAAGCTTTCACCCAATTTATGAAGGATGTTGAGAAGCCCATTTTCTTCATAACAGTGAACAGGAAGTCATGTCTCACCCTGTCAAAAGCATTGGCCAGATTGAGTTTTATCACCATTCCTTTCTCTTTTCGATGGCAACTTGAGTGAACTGCCTCTTGAACCAGCACAATATTATCCAGAATATTTCTCCCTTTGATGAATCCTCCTTGGTTCTCCGGGATGATGTCCGGCAGAATATTCTTGAGTCGGATGGATATGATTTTGGTAATCAGTTTATAGCTAGTATTACACAGTGAAATGGGACGAAATCTGCTGAAATCTGAAGCTCCTTTCTCTTTCGGAAGCAAAGCAAGGAAGGCTGAATTGGTACTGCCTCCTATCTTTGAGCAATATTGAGATTTCCTGATCATTCTCAGGAGGTCTTTATTGATAATGGACCAGCAAGACTGATAAAACCTTGCTGTGAACCCATCAGGCCCAGGCGCCTTATCCGGCTCCATGCAATCCAAGGCTTTCTTGAGCTCTTCCATGCTAATCGGTGCAGACAGCATATTGTTGACAGGATCTTGGACACAGAGGGGGATAAGATCAATCGGATAGGACTGGGGATCAATAGGAGTATCAGCAGGCGCTGTATAAAGCTCTTTAAAAAAAGAGAAGGCTGCTCTCTTGACGCCTTCAAAATCTTTGACCACAGTATCTTGGGAGCGGATTTCAGATACATTTTTGAATTGCTTGCGAGCTTCGGCATGTTTATGGAAAAAACTGGTGTTTTTGTCTCCGGCCTGTAACCATAAGTTTCTGGATTTTTGTCTCCAATACTCCTCTTCGTCCCTACTAGCTTTATGGAGGGCTTTTTGTAACTCAACTTCTTTTTGAAGAAGACTTTGGGTAACAGCAGAATCCTCCATTGTCGATTGAAGGGCAGTAAGGTTTTCTAAGGACTCTTTTCTCTTGGCAACTGGAGTTTTCAAAGATTTAGCCCACTCCTTGAGCCTTCTCTTAAGAATCCGTAACTTTTCTTCCCACACAAAGAAAGGGGATCCCAAAACTTGCTGGTTCCAGGCTTCAGATACCACCTCATGAAAACCCTCTTGCTGCAGCCACAAAGAGCTAAATCTAAAGGGAATGGGGCCAAGAAAACCATCCATGGAGAGCTCGAGACTAATGGGTTTATGATCGGAAGTGCAGTTAGGAAGGATCTTGGAAGAGGCCATTAGTCCACAAGTAAGGATGGAGTTTTGGACGAGGAATCTGTCCAAACGAGCAGCTATGTGGTTGGGACCCAACCTTTTGTTAGACCAAGTGTATTTTCCAGCTGAGGGCTTGATATCCTCCAGATCCCAGCCGATCATGATGTCTTCTACCCATTCTCTAGCTGGGTCCCTTACCGGAGAACCCCCTTTTTTCTCTTCAGTGGCAAGTGTAACGTTTAGATCCCCTGCAATAATGATGTTTTCTGGATTGTGCAACAAAAGAAAGGAATGGAGCGAGTCCCAGCAAGTTTTTTTCTCCGTTGGAGATACTGGAGCATAAAGGTTGAACATACTTACTTGTTGACCAGAGTCTTTGTGGAGGAGCCGAGTGAAAATCCAGTAATGGCAACTTTCTTCACGAGTAAGGTCATATTTGGAGCTGTCCCAGAAAGAGGCAATCCCACCAGATGCTCCTCTAGCACTGACAGCTATACCGGGGCATTTGCGCCAAAAAATTTTGCTGGATTGGTGGAGAAGAGTGTCCTCCAGCTTTGTCTCCTGGATGAGAAGGATTTCAGGTGTATGCAACCTCACAATGTATTTCAGGGCTTCTTCTTTCAGCCTGCTACCTAATCCTCTGCAATTCCAGGAGACGTACTTCATTATTTACTGGATTGGGAAGGATCGGCTCCTTTTGGAGCCCTGTTTTGCTTGCGCCCAGATCTGGTGTTCATCATTCCTTTGAGAGTTTTCTGGGAGCCTTGGAGAACATCCAGATAGGTTTTCTCCTCTCTCTGTTTCTTCTTGGATTTCCGGCCCCTGGTCGATTTGATAGGAGTAATTTGTGAGCTGTCTGATTCGGAGTCTCTTTCTTCTGATTCTCCCCCTGATTCAGAGGCAAGACTAATGTGCTGGTCATTGCCTTCGAATCCCCCTTGACCAGCCTCAGTTAGTGGTACATTTGTTTCTTCTTCGGTTTCTTTCACTTTCTTCGACTGATCTTCAGTTTCTTCATGGTTCTCTGAGGCATCCTCCTTTTCGCCTGAGGAGGGGCCTTCATTTGAATCTGGTATGGTCTTGGAACTGGTCTGGGGTTTCCCCATTGGCCCTGATTTTTTCTGCTCGGTGGGCTTTGAGACTACCTTGCCCTTTTTTATTTCTTTCCATCCTTCTTCTTCCCCCTTGTCCCCTGATGGGGCTTTGGGGCAGTTCCGTTGAAAGTGACCGTGTTCGTGACAGATTCTGCATTTAAAGGGCAGTTGCTCGTAGTCAAGCTTCTGGAAGTGGTGCCAGTCTCCAACTTTAAGTTTGATGGCCTCCGGCAGACCAGCTTCCAAGTCAACTTCCACGCAGATTCTTGCGCAGGTGTATTGGCCCTTGTTATCAGCTTTGTTGATGAATCTGCCCAATACGTTTCCTATCTTTTGCAGGGATTGGTAGCTCCAGCAGTGTATTGGAAGATTGGGGAGACGGACCCAAACAGAAACCTCCTTTGGGACATCTACTGAAGGGTCGAAATCGGGGGTCCATTTATTCAGGAAGAGACCTTGATTTCCCATGAAATAAGGACCGTTTCTGAACACCAGATCTCGGTCCTCCTTGGTAGTGAATTCGAAAATGAAAAAACCTCTACCTACAGCATAACTTATCACGTTGTTGGGCAGCAGGGGCCTCCAGTTTCGTTGAACCCATTCATCAGTCGCTTTTGATGTTGGCCATCGACCCATAAATTGCCCCACTAGACCTCTGTCAGCTAAAGCTAGAGCGATTTTGATCAGTTGGTCTTCAGGCAGTGAAATTTCTGGAATTTCATCAAGCTTTTTGATGAACTTCGGCACTTCGGGATGGGCACGTTTTTTTCCTTTCTGAGAAAGCAGGCATCGAAAGGCCTCTGCTGAAGAAGAAGGAGGGGTGGGAGAGGGCTCCACACCCCCTGGCGCTCCCATGGCGGCGGAACAGGCCAGGCAGCGTTCGCTGACCTAACCGATAAGCCCTGTCTTGAGATGAAATTTAATTCAATGTCTCTTAGAGTTGAAAGGTGGAATTGATAGAACTATTTGATTTCTTTACCATAGATGGATATCTCCTTTCATCTATACCTTTCTCTACCATCTTATTTCCAAGTGAAATGGGAATTTTCACATTTTGAATGCCATTGCCATGTAACTTGGTAAAACTCCATGGTTTTTAGATATAGCTAACTATTTATCATCTTCCATCCTACCATCTCATTACACAAACAAGCAGAAACGAAGAATAATTAGAGAAAGTGCTAGATATAGTTGGGTCAATAGAGATCTATTTTATACTAGTGTTTATTTGATTATTAGAAAATGTGTAAGAGAAGATGAAATTATTGAATTTTTAAAATATTGTCATGATGAACCATGTGGTTTTCAGTTTGTAGATAAAAGGACAACATACAAAGTGTTGAAACTTGGCTACTACTAGCCATCCATCTTCAAAGACTCCAGAACCTATGTGAAAAGATGTGACATTTTTCAACGAATTGGTAGACTAGTGGAATCAGATGAAATGCCATTTAAGCCACAAGTATTGATTGAACCATTTGAATAGTGGGATTTAGATTTTGTGGGACCAATCAACCCTCCATCTAATGGAAATAAATACATCCTGGTATGTACATATTATTTAACTAAGTTGGTGGAGGCCAAGGCAATAGCACGGGAAACAGAAGATACTGTTGTGTCTTTTCTGTTTGAAGAAATATTTGTAATATATGGAGTTCCAAGATAGATATTAACTGAACAAGGCACACAATTCATGTCAAAACTTGTTTGAGATCTTATGGAGAAATACAAGATCAAACACAAAAAATCAACTCTGTATCATCCTCAAGCCAACGGACAAGTAGAATCAACAAACAAAGTCCTAGAGAACATTATGACAAAGACTATAAATATGAATAGAAAGGATTGGTCAGAGAAATTGAAAGATGCACTATGGGCATACAAGATAACTTGGAAAAACACAACTAGGTTCAGTCGATATCAGTTAGTGTATGGAAAAAAGTCTTATTTCCCATTGAATTTCAAATACATACATACAAGCTAGCAGCAGAATTGGGGATCTAATTGTCTGAGGCACAACAACAAAGAATTAGGGAGTTAAACAAATAGGATGAGATACGACAGCACGCATTTGAACATACCTCTCTTGTCCAAGAATAAAGGATCAAATGGCATGATCAATTCATAAAGAATAAAGTGTTTCAGAAAGGAGTCTGGGCACTCTTATTCGACTCCAAGTTCAAAGATTTCAAAGAAAAATTTACAACTCATTGGCTTGGGCCATATGAGATTGAAGAAATATTCGACAATGGAGCTGTCAAGATAAAAACAATTGATGAAGCATCTGTTTCATTTGTCGTCAATGGACATAGGCTGAAAATATACAATAAGCCTATAAATAAAGAGGATTTTCTAAGAAAAAATTCAATGGATTCAGATCTTGAACTAATGGAGCAACATAGATTCCATAATTACAGAGGAATAAAATATTAAAAAATAAAAATAAAAAAATAATAATAATAAAAGAGTTTGCTTGTGAAAATCCAGGAAACTGGCACAATGCAAACCCAAATTCATGTCAGAAAATCAACTAGTTTGGCCAACAAGAATTCTCTTTTTGTTTTCATTTTACTTTACTTCATTTTCGTAGATATACCTTCCAAGAGATCGCAAACTTGAGGAAAATTCCAATAATTAGCTTGGGGAAAGGTGTGTAATAAAAATTGTAACCACCCAACTCGAATTATGGAACATAGAAATATTAGCATGCATATGAGAGCTGCATATGATAGCTACATATGCAGGTATCACATGTACGACACTAGTACATGCACTAAGCAATTATGAAAAGAAACTCAGGTAGAGTAAGGAGTGAATTATTGAAGTATTGAGTAACTCACTAACTCACTATAATATAATATAAACTAATACTTTGTTCAAAGAAAATTAAAAGCATTGACTTATACAAATAAATGATAATAATTTAATAAATCCAAGATATTTATTAAATAATAATATTTTAATAAACCCAAGATATTTATTAAATAATAATATTTTAATAAATCCAAGATATTTATAAAATAATAATATTTTAATAAAACTAAGATATTTTAGAAATCCAAGATATTTATTAAAATAGGATATTTTAATAAATATCTTGAATGGAGTTTGTGTATAAAAGGAGAAGAGGGGTAAACTTGAGGGGCATGGGTGGTGAATGGGTAAACTGACCCGGATGCTATTAGAGGAGTTTTAACTGCGTGATACATGAGCAGTGAGTTCTAACAGAGTCATGGAGTGATCTCGATTGTTATTGGAGTTTTGGGCACGGGGGCCAGAAGACTTGTCTTCTGGATCTGGGGACCGGAGAGATTGACCTCAGATAGACTGTGAGGAAAACGGCGGTTTGGCAACGAGCGCTGGAGCCATGGCGGATCAGGAACATCTTCAAACACGGTTCCAAGTAAGTATTAATTAGTCAATTGATATATATTCTGCTTCATAAAATCCCACTCTGAATTGTGTAGTATGAATATTGTGAATGATTGTTAATTGTGAAAATTATGGTTCTTACACATGGTATTGGAGCACAGTTTCAGACCTTGTGGATCTTAGGGTATTTTAAATCATTTTATGGATTCCAAGCTTGTATTGCCTCCATCTCTTGAGTTTTGAGCTATTGCATTGAAATCTCTTTCTTACAGTTAATAGAAGGCAAATGATTGAGTGTTGCAGATTTGTCTTTGCTCTATCAATTCAGACCAATCATTTAATACCATATAAGACCATTATTGACCAAGTCCTGTAGTTGTTCTGTTTTCGACCATTAGTTGCTACCCTGAATATTCTATGAAGGGATTTGGTAACCATGGAAAATGACCAAAAGTCGTTTGAAGGTTGTCCTCAGAATCCCATACTGCGAGAACTTTATAAGATTCACCCAGCTACCTTTATAATTTCCACCCACCTTTCAGAGGAGTCTGTAGCAGTATCCACTAGTTACTGTTGGAGCTGAAAGGGGATTTTTATAAATTGCCAATAGTAATGTTCAGCCATATCCATTGGCTTGCAAACTGCATGTCTCGATTTCAATATGTGCTTTAATTCAATGGAAATAACTAAATTGGTGTCTGCGGCATACACTTTATTTCAATACGGGAATTGGTAGATAGGACGTGTCAATGAAGGGTTCAATATAGAGAAAAATGGTGTTCCTAAATTCCATTTAAAGTGATTGACGATAGCATTAAAGCCCCAAAATGTGGGCACCATTTAACAGTTGATCATAAGTCTTAAACTCTTGACTAAAACTCTTGAGAGGCACTGCCAATCTCGTCTCCCTTTCCCTTTTCCAGCCTTTTTGGGTAGTAAAACACCGTGAATATTCGGCAATACACCACCATTGGCAATTGTTACAGCACCCAGCAATTTGCTGAGCTCCTCATCGTTTCTGACAGCTAGCTGTATGTGTCGAGATACAATTATGTTCTTCTTGTTATCCCTTGCTGCATTCCCAGCTAACTCAAGCTCCTCTACTACTAGATACTCTAAAACCATAGCCATATAAACAGGAGCCCTTGCACTAATGCGCTCTGCATACTTGCCCAACTTTAGGAAACGAGCAATCCTTCCAACCGGAAATTGCAGACCAACCTTCTGAGACCTCGAAACAGACTTTGAAGACTTCGCTTTCTTGATATTCACTAATAACTTTTATTTACATGAAGGTGTGTCATGAAATAAAATCTCTTCTCCATTTAAACACAACATAATTAGAGGTAAGTAATCAAAGTAGGCATTGAAGCGTACTAGTCTGAGAAATTTATTGATAAGGACAACATGGAATCCTCAACTTTGGAAAATCGTAAAAAGCTGAAGTCTTTGTTCCAGTTCCTCTACTCTCACTCTAAATGATGGACCAATTGCATCTTGTGTCAAGCGTTGTGCCAGCGGCTGTTTCTTCAGATCTGTCGCTTGAATTATTTTGACTATAACACAGCATGTCCTATTAGCACTGGTCACCAGTTCGCCATTTGAACCTTCTGCAATTGCCCTGAGATCAAAAGTCCGGTCCGGACTTCCATAAAATGAATCTAGCTTATTTCTCGCGTACATTTTATTTCCCCTGCTTTCCTCTTTTACGGAGAGCCATAAAACGACCAAATTACTCTATTTTGGCTTTCGCGTTTGGATCTTCTTCGGGTTCTTTTCATTAAAAATATAAACTCAACTTCGAATTTCTCAGTGTACCAGCAGTCGTTTTATGCACAGGTTTCTCTACTTGTAACATTAGCATCGAACTTTTGATCGAATTTTGCGTTTGGTTCTACTGCTTATGTGAAAAAAAAAAAAAAATCTCTAAAGACTAGTTTCTCAGCCATAAACCCTGATTCCAACTGTCGAGACCGTAATGATCAGTGTTGGAGAGAAGAAACCGTTGTGGACTCGACACAGGCACAGTTCATTTTTAAAAGCGTGCAAAATATAGTGGTCCTAGGATACAAACTCAGGTTACAGTGACAATTTTGATATCGTCTTCATGGCCTCAACTGAAAGCAAGGGTTAGTAAATGGGATTTACTCAACAGCGAAAGATGCAGAGATTTTAATTTTCTTGGAAATGAGAGTAGGAAGGAATTTGGTCGTTAGAAGTCATTTAGCGAAGCAATGACGGGGCCGGATCAATCCTGGAGCGCTGGAAGAAGACTCGCACAGGTCTGGTTATTAACATGATTGGCCGAAGAGCGTACTCGCAGGCAGTTAACAAAGGCAAATTAGCTTGGGGGTTTTTAGCTAGAAAATGGAAATACAAACAATAACATACAAATAAAAGTGCCTTTGATGTTTTCCTCGAGATTTTATGCCAGAATACATAGATTGTGTTGCTACTTTCATTCGCTCGCTTGGACACCTTGAAAGTCGAGCCAATCCAAATAAGGAATGAATTCTCCAAAACTCGAGAAGCTACTGGACATCATACGTGGCTTCTCTGCACCTGCTTACTGTCGGACATCTCTGACTGTGCTTGGTTTCTGCGTGTGGGTAATATATACATAGTTGGCCGACATATCGTCACACGGTGCATATGCTCATGACGGTGTGACCGTCATATTAAAATGGAATATGATTCATAATATGTCATGCATGCCACTTGCAAACTCGAGTGTTGGTAGGGAGTAGACTTCAACAGATTTGACTGCATCAAATAAAAGGCAAACAACTCATCAACGAATTTAAGACTTCTTCATCTCCTCCTCAGCCATTTCTCGTTCTCGCTACTTTGCACTGTGTTAGATATTTCGATGGAGGCAGCATCCGCCATTACAATTCGCATGTCCACTGCTGCTCCCCAGTCAGCCATTGATTTCTCCACCCAGAACGGCCAATCTCCCAGCTGCCCAGTCCTTGAGATGGCGGGTTCGAAATCCGATCCATCATCTGCAAGAAAATGGGAGCGCTGACGAGACCTTTAAGGCCGGTGGAGAGCGGCAGCTCATCAAAGAAGGTGCCCAATTCAAAATTGCGTTGTTCCGTTGGACATCCCACTCACCATCGTGCATCGCTGCGCCCTTGGCTGAGATCTTGAGGATTTTGAACAAGAGGGTCCCAGACAAGGTTTGTGGAGAGCTCCGCAATGTCATGTTTTCTGCTGATGGAAGAAGTGTGTCAGTGGTATACCGTGTCACAATTCGGGGATCTGATGGAGAGGTATATATTTTACTTTTATTATTTTTGTTCTTTGCAGTGCCTGCTTCATAAAACCTGTACTATGCAAATCTCTTGACATTTGTTCAAGAATTTCCTGGTTGCTTTCTTCTGCTGGCTTTCCACTTTTTTGGTTGCTGACTACCTCTGTTCAATTGATTGTGATTGTCATGTCTATCAATTCCTTCATGCTCCTGAGTATGAGTTTACACAGATACAATCATGGCACCATAATCAGTTTAATAGTATTTTAATATTATATCCATTTTCAATTTGCAAGGAGGTGACCTAGAAATATTTAAAATGCGTGCAACCTCATATGTTTGGTCAATTTGTTTTGTTGCTCCTCTCTATCTGTGCTTTTAAAATGTTTGTATATCTTCTTCAAAATTATTTTCTGCATGATAAATAAACTCATCATCGTTTTTATAAAGTTAAAAATTTATTAGGAAAGAATCGTCGCAATCCTCTATATTCTAAACCAAATAGGAAAGAAGAACTATTTTACACATGGAAGCAAAGGCGTCTAAAGCAGAGTGCTGTCCTACATCTTCAGGATCAGCAAGAAATTTTCAGCATGAATGAGTGTTAAGAAATAGAGCATGCACAACACAAGACAAGAATTGGCAGAAAAGCTTTAGCCATGTTAGCAACATATTCATCTCATGATATCAACGATAGTAGATGGATGTAATCAACTTGCAAACTGAAAAGTGCCAAAAACTGACAACTCATCAGTTGATAAGGATGGCGAATCATAAGAAAGAAGGCGAACTTGGACTTTGTGATTATCTAAGGACTCATAATCTAACATTACCCCCCTGAACCTCAAGTCTGAATAATTATACTAGTAAGGCAACATGAACTAGTGCGTAAATTGGTATCATCTTCAATCTTCAATTTGGGACTTTTAAACTGAGCTTCAATCAGGATATGCCTGAAAAACTACCATTATGGATGCTGAATGGTTCATCTGAAATGATATTTGAAAGAGAGCAGACTTTCTAGAGGTGAACAAGTGCCATATCTGAACATTCCCTTGCTAATTGGTGAAGAAATAGGATCACCATTCTGTTATCAGTAAACAGACATGATCACTGGAGCATTCTTGGAACTTAGACACAATCAGGTGTCAAACAGCTGTTGACAATTATATGCCAGATAGGAACTTGTGCACAGGTTCCGTGTGAATGCGTGAGAAGTAATTCGAGATATTTTTGAGAAGTAATTTTTTTCTTGAAAAGTCATTCTATTATGTAATTCAATTTAGGAAAAAAAGAAAAGTCTTATGTGTAGCTATTCAGTCCAAAAATGTGAATCTTATACATGTATGACTTAGATTAGGAGTAAACTCAAAAATGAATTAGGGTTTTGGTATTTGATTCTTAGCTAAAGGAATAAAAACAGGTTAAGATAAAGGGTTTAGACATGGTTGAGAACTTGAACAGATTGAGAGCGTGTGTGAGAGATAGAGAGAGATAGAGAGAAGGGATTCAGGTAAAGGTGAATCTGGACAACAGTAGGACTATACAGTACAGATCTGTACAACTATACAGACAGGTCCCTACAATATTATTGACAGAGCTTGTATAGTTTGTATCAGTGTTGCAAACATCCTGATTTTAATTGCCAAAGATAAAAAAATAAAAAATAAAAATTTTATGTTGGGCAATTACCTGTGTACGTGTGAATTGGTTTTATGCTTCCACTATTCAATTTCCATTTATTCTGCGATTGATGCTATGGTGTGAATTTAATTTCTGCATTAATTAAATTCAACAGTTTATTTGTTTAATTGAGATCATAAGGACATTAGTTATCTAGGCTTGGAATTTTTACATGGTATTATAATGATTTTCTGATTGAGATTCTTAGGGTCTTGCAGTAGTAAACCAATTGTAGGGAAGAAGGACCAATAGTCCAAAAGGTTGAATTTGAGAGGATGGACATTGCATGATGCATTACTTCTTGGGTTTGGACGTTTGGTAGAGACCAAGCAAGCTTTTCCTTTGGCAGGGAGGACTGCAAACCTATGGCCACACCCATGATCACTAATCTGGAGAAGGTTACAACTTTCAATATAGAGTCAGTGGATTCCATGATGTATATGCTGTTGATAGGTTACTTGATATATTTGATCAACACTAGGTTAGATATTTGTTCTACAGTGAACACCTTGAGTTAGTTTATTATGGAGAAAAGGCAATAAATCAACTTCTAATGATGATAATAAATGTTAGTTATCGTAATCAACTTAGAATATTGAGATCGACAAAATGGCACCAAAGGTGAGTGAGTGGAAGTCTCACAAAGCAATATAAGAAGTCAATGAAATTAGATTAAAGAGTGAATCTACAATAACGTCGATCAATTATAGGATAATTTATGTGCATAGGCGACATCTATGATAATTTCTCCCTCTAAATAGGAGAGTCACCATATAAAATTTTCCTTAAGCGACTAACTATACCCATGGATGATGGACATCATGAGATATGATTGGGAAATTCTATCCCGTAATGCCTTAAAACCTGAAATGATAAATATATTACATTCGATTTCCACGTTATTGAATTTATTTATAGGGTCTTACCCAAGTTGAGAAATAGTAATGGCATTTTCTAGTATAATAATTGTATGCATTAAGAGAAGAAAAGAAAACCATGATGACTAGAGGCGAGAAAACAAGGTCAGTTTGATACTATGTTTTTCAAGTTAAAGTAAATTTGGGATATTAGGAGTAAAGGGTATGAGAAAAAAAAAAGGGTGTTTCTTTCAAGAAAAATCTTCTTAAAAATATGTGCAACATGATGTGGTAAAGGTCAAAGAAATGACCTATAAGGAGTTGTGAATACTCCTAATTTGTTAAGAATAACAAGTAACAAACTGGGAAAAGTGACAAAGGATAATAATTGTGCACCGTTAGAAAATAAGATACATTTGGCGATGAGGGGAGGCCTAAGGACTAATAAGAAAACGATTGATGTGAATAAAAGAAGAGGGTATACCAGTGATGTGATATGTGTTTGGATTAAATGAGTCAATAAAATAAAAATGAAACATGGTTTACGGAATGTTGGTAAAGCTAGTAATGTCCTAGCTAGAGTTAAGACTCTAAATGGTGAAACTTGAAAGTAAAGAGACTATGTTGAAACTGTAACATACTAATAATGTGACTATGCATATCTTGTAAATTGTGAATTTCTTATTGAAAGAGGAAATTATTATTTTGCCAACAATTGACATCTTGTTGAAAACATGACACTCTTAGTAAACCAAGTATAAATGCAAAGTGAATAATGCATTTTCAAGCCATAACAAAATTCCTTCAATGAAATTAAACCTCTCACTAAGGGATCTTTATAGTAGTCAATTAACTCTTCCTCCATCTCTAGCATAACCCTAATGATTAGCCCTGCAAAACCCTACTCCTTGGCTTCTAGATTTTAGGCTGAAGATGAGCTGAAATAACATGATAAAGAAGTTAATGTTAATGTTATTATTATCTCTTGGGATCTAGATTATAGATCAAAGATAATTAGAATTAAAAGACAAATAAATAACAAAAATTAAAAGATTGGTTGGATCCATATGTAGTTTTGTGTTTTAGAGTTTTTTTAGTCAGCCTGTACCAAGAAATTAAATCATGCCTCGACAAAACAATAAGTGTTTTGTGCTCTTGTTTCAATTCATTTCGTTTCTATATATGCAAAGGATGGAGCATCCCTCCATTTAGATTTAGAGTCTAAACCTGCGACTTTTATCAGGTTAATCGGTTAAAATAGTATAGAAAATAGTGGCTACACCCTTATTTGTATATCCATGTTCGATTATTCTATGTAACATTTATAACTGTGGTTATATTTATAAGCATTTAAAACTTACTTTTGTATAATCTTACCATGTTTTGGATGGATACTTAAGACTGTCAGTTTGTAATATGACATGTGAGAATATGTTAAATTGCTTAAACATTGTTGGTACATGGATACCAATATGAAGAAATTTATGATTAAACATTGTTGATACTGGGATACTAATATAAATTATGAATTATGTTATGGATATGGTATTTATAAATTTACATATCAACCTAAAATGATGAGGTTGAAATAAAAGAGTGATGGCACTTGACTATTTAGGGTGAAAATGAATTTACAGACCTATTTAGAATGTGTAGAAATTGTTATATGGGTAACAATTTGTTTTGAACATACTGATACATATGTGGACAAGTGTTTTAACCAAGTATGTTATATGAACTCAAGGATCAATATCCAGATAGCAACATATTTGGAATATGTAGAAATTATTATATGGGTAACAATTTGTTTAGAACATATTGATGCATATATTATAATTTGTGAACAAGTGTTTTACATTGCAGATGATATCGTTACCAAACCGACCGTGTGATGACAAAACTCCAAGAACAATTGAGATGCACTGAGATTCCCTGATAGGGTGTTGACCCTCGTCCTACTAGGAGGGGTGGAGGTGTTGGCCACCGTTTATCCTACAATACCTGGAGTCATGGGAGAACTGTGCGAGTCACGCTCCCCTAGACGTGTGATGATGATTGTCGGATGCTTACAAATAAATCAGGTCGACGTAATCGACACTGCTACCCTTAAGGACTATGGATGGATTAGTAAAACTGATGCCATGGCATATTCCTATAGAGGATGGATAGGATGTGAGCGGAAGAGATTAGGAAGGATAGGATGATTCTAGAATAGCTTGGGGACATTGTTGGGGCAAAACGTAACTACTAAATTGGTAACCCAATAAATGATCAAAACATAAATGTTAAAAGTGTTCTCACACATTAAACGAAAATTCATCTATGATACACCAACCATATATGATTATACTAATCATTGATATAATTAATGATATATGACATAAAACTTAACTTCAGGACGAAGTTTTCTGAAGAGGGGGTGTATGTAACGACCCAACTCGAATTATGGAACATAGAAATATTAGCATGCATATGAGACCTGCATATGATAGCTACATATGCAGGTATCACGTGTACGGCACTAGTACGTGCACTGAGCAATTATGAAAAGAAACTCGGTGTAGAGTAAGGAGTGAATTATTGAATTATTGAGTAACTCCCTAACTCACCATAATATAATGAAAACTAATACTTTGTTCAAAGAAAATTAAAAGCATTGACTTATGCAAATAAATGATGATATTTTAATAAATCCAAGATATAATATTTTTGTAAGATGTTTTTTTAAAGATATTTATTAAAAGAAGATATTTTAATAAATATCTTGAATGGAGTTTGTGTGTAAAAAGAGAAGAGGGAGAAACTTGATGGGCATGGGTAGTGAATGGGTAAACTGACCCGGATGCTGTCAGAGGAGTTCTAACTGCTTGATACGTGAGCAGTGAGTTCTAACAGAGTCATGGAGTGATCTCGATTGTTATTGGAGTTTTGGGCATGGGGGTTAGAAGACTTGTCTTCTGGATCTGGAGACCAGAGAGGTTGACCTCAGATAAGCTGGGAGGAAAACGGCGGTTTGGTGACGGGAGCTAGAGCCATGGCAGATCAGGGACATCTTCAAACACGGCTCCAAGTAAGTATTAATTAGTCAATTGATATATATTATGCTTCAAAAATCCCACTCTGAATTTGGTAGGATGAATTTTGTGAATGATTGTTAATTTCGAAAATTAAGAGCTTTACACTTATGTATTTTGAGATTGATGGTTAAAATTCTGAAAGTTAAAGTTTGAAGTGCTTACAAAAATACTATGGAGATAGCTTTGAGCAATTGGACCACAATATAGGATAGGACTACAATTACAAGGAAAAAGGAACCTGGTACATCATTTGACATTAGCAGAAGGGACCTAAATTGTTATTGAGAAAATTATTCAGAAAGGGACCTTAATCATTACGACAAAAGAAATTTTCAAATATTGAACATCATTGTACATTACGCCAAAAGGGACCTAAACATTATTGTAAAATTATGCCAGAAGGGACCTTAAAATTTAACATGTTAGAAGGGACTTGAGCTATATCAACTGGAGATCATATCAGATGGGACCTGAAATGTCAAATTTTAACCTGCAGAAGGGACCTAAAAAATAATTATTCTAAATCAAATCAAATGCAAGAAGAAATAAAGTCTCTCACAAAGTCTACAAGAGCCGTCGTAACAATAAACACAATGTTAATCATCATGAACGGCCAAAAGGGAATACATGTACAGTGGAGTGTTGGGGTCCGTGATTTAGCGTATTGGTAGACCAAATGACAAAAAGGTGATGGAACCGTGTTTAGAGTCCTAGGACTTAGCCTTTCCGGACTCAGCTGACTCCGTAGAGGGATCTCTCTATTGGGTAAAGGATGTGTTCTTTGGTTTCTAGGTTTTGTTTTCGTGCTGGGGCTTGAGTTAAGGGGGAATTGTTGATTGTTTTGGTTGGGTATGATGGTCAAGTGAAATAGGTGGAGTGAGAGTTTGTCAAAGCCATTGGGCTATGGAGTTAAATGAAGTCAAGGGTGTCTAAATGATGAAACAGAGTGTGTTGCAGGGCCAATTTAGCAAGGTTAATTGATCCTTAAGGTGATGTATGAGGTGTAGTGAACATCAAGTTTGGGAAAAAATAAGAGATCTTAAACATATATAGTTAAAAGTTACAGCTCATGAGGCAGGGCAAACCATTAAGCTCAATGAACAATACTTTAAACTGATAAACATCCAAGAGAAACATTCCAGTGAAACATAGAATGCATAAGAGCTTCTAACTTTAGAAATTCACCTTCAGATTTTGGGAAAACATATAAGATAACACAAATAACTCAATTTATGGAGAGGGAACTCCTAAAAAACATATATCAAGCTATTAGGAACTTTGAAACAAGTTGGTAAACATGGAAAAAGGGCAAGATCGAACAAGACCTCTTTGACTTAACCTAGCAATCAATATTCCATAGAAAGGCTTCAAGATAGGGTTTTGAAAGCTTCAAATAAGCAGGGAATACCATGAATCATACTTGTAAGATAGCATACTAACCATACATGAAACAAAAACAAGTTTTGGTGGACCTAAGGAGCAATCAAGAATTCCTTAAGATGGCCAAAAGAGGAAAACATCAAAGCTATAACAAACAGGAGGACTAAGGTGCCTCAAAGAGCATGTCTCAACCTATACTTTTTTGATTTATAGCAACCAAGAAGCATGAAACATAATGATAACAAGAAAACATTAACAAGTTAAGAAGACATCACCATTCACCAAGCTAAGGAATCCTGCAAACAAGCTTCTCCATCATCAAGCCAAACAAGCCATTCATCCACTTCACAAAACCAATTTCTTCTCCAAGCTCATAAAACCATGTATATTTCTCTTCAAGCTCATCAAATTCCAAAAAAATACATAGGGGCCTCATGCTCTATTTATGGAGCAAAGGAGGACTAAAACCCTAAATGTTGTAGGAAAATGTCAAATTTAACCATAAATGCCATTTATGGCCAAGAGACCATGCAAGGCCCAAGGCACATAATATCTTAAAAAATAAATGCCAAAATAACTATTTGCACCTAATTCTAAAGTAATTTGATTAAAAAAACTCAAAAATATCTATTTGCAACAAATGAGTGTGTTTTGTTGACTTTTAGTCCAAAACACACTAGACAGCCTCTGTGCATAGCGCCACTTCAGTAGAAAATAGGGTCTCTTGTGGCTGAGTTTTGGACCCCTTCCCGACACCGGATTTGGCTCCGTGATGGCTCGTTGGAAAGCTTGATGAGTATAATTTCCAGAAATTCTTGAGTTGTGCTGAGTGAGTTCCATTTACCTCTTCAAAAACCAATTTATCCAACACTGCTCTATGCGCAGCACCTGGTCTGAAAATGAGGCAGAAAGGTCAAAATTTTGATTTTTTTGACGTTTTGGGGGGTCACAATTGCTCCAAATGATCTGAAATTTGGTGAGCAGACTGCTGGTGATGAGAGGAATCCAAAAATGCAAAATTTTCAAGCTGAGGATGCACCAATTTTGTGCATAGCGCCTAGGGTGCTGCGCACAGAGGGCTCAAAATTTCAAAAAGACAAAATTTTGTTTAATTTCCCCCATTCTTGTGGAGAGCAAGGTCCCTTTTCACCTCAAGAATGCTTGTGCCCTCTTTGTAGCCAATCGAATGACACGTTGTGCCATCTCAAACTTTCTTTCCCACTCCCTAAGCTGTGCATCTTTGGTCAAGAGTAGCAATCTGGTGCTCATCTCCTTGTTCTCATTGTCACTGTCTAGGTCAATGAATTGAGGCTCTTGAGAAGTCTTATTGATTCTTTTACTCTTCCTCACCTTTACCTGCTGCTCACTCATTTCCATCTTTTCCTTTCCTTTTTCCTTGGGCTTGATAGCTGGAGAAGAGTTGGCCCTTTGCCTTTTTGAGGCAGCAAACACATCTCTCTTTCCTCTATGGTATGTGCATGGGAGAGGAGTGATGATGGTTTTGGAGGTGTTTCCATCATTTCCTTGACTTTTGGTGTTGTCACAAACCTTTTAATTTTTACCATGGCTTCCATGAGTCAACTCATGCTTCATTGGGTCACTTCTTTCTTGATCTTTAACATCATCATCATCATTTTCTTCTACATTGTCACTTTGGCCTTCAAATGGATCATTACCTTCTTCAATTGCCTCACTTTGGCTCTGTTTTTCATTAAGGTCTTCTTATTTATCATTACCTGCACTGTCACTTTGATTCTCTTTGTAATTTAGAGGCTGATTAGTGTCATGACAGTCATGAATTTTTCCTTGGCTGCCTTGCTCATCATTGACTGTCTTATCAATGCTATTGCTTTGGTCACTGCCTGCCCCTTCAAAATTTGTTTCAGCTTCATCATCTCCTTGTTTTTGATCTTCTATTTCCTCATCATCACATTCCGTTTCATCATATTCATCATCTTCATTCATTTTAGCACAGTTTGCACTATCATGTACATTCTTCTCTTGGCTGTTCTGTGCACTTTCTTTTTGACTGTCATCTTCATCTCTCTCCTCCATGTCATCATCATCCTCCTGTTCTTCCTCATTAGAATCTGTATCTGCCCCACTGTCTACATTGTTTCCATCATCATCTTCTTGTTCCTAATTGTTGTTGTCATCTCCTTGTTCCTCATTTAACTCTGTCTCTGCCTCACTGTTTTCTTCCTTCCCACTGTCATCTGCTTGTTCTTCATTGCCACTGCCACTCCTTTTCCCATCATTACCATTGTCATCGTCTTCACTTGATGCATCAGGAGAAGAAGTAGGAGGTAATTTTCCTTGTGGATAAGGCATAGGTGGAGGTGATGGAGGAGTGGAGGTAAGTGGGTGTGAAGTGGAAGGAAAATTTTGTTGAATGAAGGCTTGGGGATTTGCAAATATATCATGTGAGATGAAAAATTCCCAAGGAATTCCCTGCTGCTCCAGCTGGTGCAAAACAATCATCTTAACCAAGGAGTGGTGAAAAATGCTTTGCATTTGGTGGGCATAACTCCTCTTCTTGACTATGAAGCCATTTTGTCAATGCTCCGGTAGAGATAGTATGGTAGGTTTAGCAATTTAACCCTGGTGAAGTACATTAGTATCCTTATGTGATATGAATAAACCCTGGAGTACCTACCCTCACAAGTGAAGTACTTGATAATTTGCCTCATCAGTAGGGCATATCTCTCTAGCAGGTGGGAGAAGGGGAAAACAACCTTGCAACCATGTTGACAACTAGGTTTGAGGAAGGCCTCATAGTAGCTCAAATCCAATTTATTCTGTTTAAACCATCTCTCACCAATATCTGGTATTCCTGTGGCTTTAGAAATGGATTCGGATGATAATTCAAATTTTACTCCTGCTAGGTTGACCTGATGGTTTTGTAAGCTGAGAATAAACAACCTAGTCAACTCTGAGTGGTTTTGGACCTGCTTAATCTTCTCACAGAACTGATAGCAACCAACATCTTGAAAACATGCAAGGATCATGGGAGAAGAGGTGTTTTGAATGGTGTTTGAAGGCTCAAACCTATTAACCCTTCCTCCCTTGTGTTTTGGCTTGATAGGCCCTTGGCCTTCATCATTGCTGGTACTGATCTCTTCCTTAGACATGGTGGTTGATTATATCCTTTAACAAAGTGGTTTGTTTCTTGATGAGAGCTTTTAGGTCTATGGAGGACAAATGAGTGAGGTGAGGGCAGACTTTTTAGTAAATGGAGGTAAAATGAAGTAATCAAGGAGTGCTTTTCAGAGTTTAGGAGAAGGCTTGCTGGTACTGAGTGTTTTTACACAAATGACAACTCTCCAATTTGTAAACCCTGCCCTAGAAGGTCAAATATTTGATTTTCATGAAGATTAAGGTTTGGGCACATTAGGTTCTTAATACTTTCTTTGATTATGAAAAATATTACTTGGAGGGCAAGAAAGTGACCACCAACCTTGCTTAACTCATGCAGGAGCCTGTGGCCATCTTGAGGAGGAGAAAAATTGAGTTTTGGAAATTTTTGAGCAAATCTGGCCAAAATCTGTCTGTGTGTAGTGCCACCTGACATGCCATTCCTATCAGGCCTTCCTGTGCGTAGCGTCGGGTTGGTTTGCGGGTAGTTGGGTGCTAGACTGGGCCTGTGCGAAACGCCTTCACTGGTGTGTAGCGCCTACCCTCCGGTGCGTAGCGCAGTGTATTTTAACACCGTTGCTGCCTCCGTGCGCGCTCGATGGCCAAGTGCGCAGAGCCTCCGCTCTGCGCAGCGCCCGGAAATTTCACAAGTTTTTTGGCAAAACCTTGAAGTGCTCCAACGGTTCTCTCTTTCTTTCAAGGATGGGAATGAGTTTAGATGAGGGAAAGGAAGGCTCCTATACCCTTTTTTATTCGATGATTTCATGCCAAAACCCACTTTCCTAATGTTTATTTCTCTTCACTTTTTCACTGTCTTTTTGTTTGCTTGTCCTGTAGGTGGCAAAGTTCTAAAATATGATTTTTTTCTTTTTGCCTTGCTGGAGCGTCTTGATGCTTTCCTTAGACTGACAACCTCTTCAACAAGCTCAAACATGTGCCTCTTATCCATTTTTGGAAAAATGAACCCTTTTCATGATGTTTAACACTTGTAAACAACAAACTTGTGATCAATTTGACATGTTTTCCTTTGATTGACATTTTGTCATGTTTTCTCTGTGAAGCTGTGAGAAAAACCTCCTGGTGGGAAAAACCCTAGCAGCAAGCATCAACAGCAGTTTGGTCTTTAGATGTGTCATCATCATGAGATACATTTAGGTTTGTTTTGACCTTATCAATCTTCCTGTAGGTAAGCATTTTGACAGTCCTGTAGAAGTGTCATTCATGTTTAGCTATCTTTTGCAGAAATACTTTTTAGGAAACCCTTGTTGGAGGCTTTACTGCTCTGAGACCAATTACATTTTTGTTCCTTTGATCATTTTTTTAGTGATATATCTTTGGTGGTAAAAGCTAGCAATTTTTTTTTAAAACCATTTTGTGTTTCCGCTTGGCCACTTCGATTTGTGTAATATCCCCAAAAGGGAAATAACCAGTAATACACAAAAATATGCCAGACAGATATATAAAACAGAATGCTGGAACCAGATAATGGAACAAGAACACATAAAATGCCAGAATACTAAGCCATTTTATTAATCTGAGAATACATAGGTAGGAATACAAGATAATCAGAAGGAGTGCACCTATCCTTGCCCTAGGCAAGTGGAGACCCTCTCAGAACAAATAATGGCTGCAGATAGGGACATCGTCCTAGCTGGCTGAAGATCTGCTATGAAGAGCTGCTGCTGGAATGCAATGGAACTATGAACTGAAGACTAGAAGATGGCTGATCTCAATCCTCCAAACCCTCACCAATAAAAACGCTGTCTCTGCTAGTGACAACGCAGAAGACAGATGAAATGCTGGCCACAAAACCTCCAGATGAGATGATCAGCTCCTCAAGGCTGGAAACACTGAAAAACGCTGCCAAACCCTCACACAAAGACCCTGCTCATCAGATCAGCGTCCTCCCTGACTGGATCTGCGTCCTAGCTGCCCAGATCTGCTGGATCTGAGTCCTCCCTCTCCAGATCTGCGTCCTATCTCTCCAGATCTGCGTCCCCCAAGGCTAGATCTCGTCGTTATCTCTCCAGATTTCTCTCCAGGGGGCTAGATCCTCGCTTAACATTCCTCGGGACCGTCCTCCAAGAGCAGATCCGCCGTTATCTCTCCGTGCATCTAGGCCGGATCCGGCCACCCTCTCGCATCTAAGCCTTCCAAGGCCGGATCTCGGAGCACATCCTCCAGATCCGTGCCCTCTCCCGCCTTGGTCACCCGGATCCGCGTCTCTTACTATCCGTATCCGTGCCTCCTTACCGGATTCGCGCTCCTTCCTCCCGAATCTCGTCCTTATCTCCCGGACTGCGCAAATCACAAAGAGGGGCCCCTCCACCTCTCCACCCCACTAAAAAGGGCCGCTAATTACCCCCGAAACTGAAGGATGTTACTCAGAAAATAACCTTACTAGGGCAGGCACTCGAAGTCCCCCGAAGCTAAGGGTGATACCAGAAAATAACCTTACCAGGGCAGGCACTCGAAGTCCCCCGAGGCTAAGGGTGAGATCTCCGAACTGAGACACTCGGTTGCACTAAACAGTGCTGCAGACCGACTAAACAACCGGCGTGCTGAAGCAGACAGAAGTCTAGCTCTCAATATCAATATCAAATCATGCATGCCCAAATGAGGTGAGAACCCCACCTTTTATAGTGATAAACTCCCTCCAAAACCTTAACTGCGTCCTTCACTCTCCTTGGCCTGCGCAGTTAACCTTGGGTCAGCCTGATGCCTCCCCATCATACTCATGTGGACCCCCAAGGCCCCCTCTCTAAGTTATAACGTCAATCAACTAGGAAAACACTTTATTTTATAAAGTGAGGTGACTAAAGTGAGGTAACCCCTCTTATTTCTCACTTTATTTATTATTTCTAGCTAAAGCGGCAAAATTAAACAAAATGAAATATTCCAATTAGCAAAGCTAATTGGGAATATTACAGTCTCCCCCGGCAAAACGTTGCTTGTCCTCAAGCAACTGAAGTGATGGATGCTGTAAAGTCTGCTCGCTCTCCCAAGTGGCATCCTCATCCGGCAAAAATTGCCTGTTCTCAAGCAATGCTCGAACAAGCCTACTCTCTAGCTGATGCTCCCTGCCAATACTGCAAAATGTGCCTGGGTCCCACTGAAACCTCTCTGTCTCCTGCATCACCCTGATATGAAGGGATATCTCAATGCCAGGATCCCAAACTGGCCTCTCATGGTACCAGCCAATCAATAGTCCTCCCGGATCCCATCGCCACTGTGGCCAATAATTGCACAAGTCCCATGACTCGGACTGCTCACTGCCTCTGGCTATGACTAAAGACCATGACTGCTGCTGCTCTGCATCTATGAATGTGTAAGTTGGCCCATCAACTGTGAGCCAACTCATCACCTCTCTCCGATCAAGGCATGGAGTCGGAAATATAATGAGGAATATCTCCCTCTTGTGGGTCCTCCATCTCCAAGCAATCATCCAGACAAAATGAGCCACCTCCCAACAAGGCAACTCCTGAAAATCTCCTTCCACCTCGAGCTCTGGTAATGAAGGTGGGCTGAACATATGAACTTGGCAAGCATCATAGCTTACCCCATGCTGTCCTTCTCTCCACTCATGACAAGTGTAGAGTCTATGCTGATCCTGGGCTGCAAAATCGTTGCCCTCCAATGGCAAAGTGAAAAACAATCCACCATAGAAGGTTCCTCCATCAATGAAGAACAAGCTGGCCCAAAACAAACCATCCATGAAGGATATGACATGGTCATCATGGATCACCCTAATGAGATGTTTGCTGAAGGTTCTACATGAGGATACATAATGCAAGCAATCTCTTACAAGGATACAACGTAGTCTCATCCCCTGCAACTCAAAAGAGAACACATATGTAGTAGTGGTGGCCATGCCTCCTCCCATGCTCCCATTAGTACATGTAGTGCAGAAATTATGAGAATTCTTCCCACTCAAAGGCACATCCAACTCATGTGTCTCCCTCGTAATCAAGCCTCCCATACAGATCTGATCTATATCAGCAAATGAAGACATGATCAAGAGCAAAATGAAGGAAATGCTGAAGGTCTCATGTGGTGCAAGAAGGTACCAACAGCTTCCCAAACAAGTACAGCGCAGTTTTACAAGTTGCCGCTTGATGAAAGTGCATGGCAAAATGTTTCTTGTTACATAGTTAATCATACATGTATTTATATGATACATGCTATAGTGCAGAAAATGAACATACATGTGATGATAAAACATTTGCCCAAGGCCACAAAAGAGATGGCTGCCTCCATCATGTAGATTGGCCCAATACAACTCATGGAGCAATGTGACAAGCTTGCCCTCTTGTGAAGCAATGCACTGCATAGGAATGGCAAGAGTGTGCAAATCAAATCCCTCACCATATGCTGGAAGTAAGGTGGTACATGGATCCATAAACGAGCCCTCCATAGTGTTTTGGCGTGCTATGAAGAAGAATGAACCATGTGCTGCAAGAAGGTAATCCTCCTCATGCTTGGAAACCCAAGTCAAGAAGAATATACCATAGATGTCTCTATCATCATTCCCTCCTCTTTGTGCAACAAATATGAAGTGATCCTGGGACCTATGGGTTATAGATCCACCATATCTTTGCTGTGCACACTTCATCCATAATGTTCTGCTCCAAGGTGACAACGCTGTGAGCTCATGCAAATGAGTTCCTGTCAATACAAGACTTTGTTCTTTGACATGCTCCTTGTCAAAGACTCCTCTAATAATGCTGCAATAAATATGGAATACCTCCCAAGATGGAAGTGCTTCCCAATCAAAGACCATGGAGATAGTGCCATCTCCTCCTCCTGCAACATCATGCAAAGTGTGGGAGCAAATCTTCCCTTGCTCTCCCAAGCAAAGCAACAAGAAATTGTGTTGCCTCCCCATACCTCCATCATGCAACTCATGTGATGAAGACACAATGAATGATATGAGTAACACATCAACACCATGCATCCATACTCTATGCTGCTCAATGATGCAAGTATCCATCCTTCTCTTCCCCAACCTCCTACTCTTAGGAAGAGTGTTTGCCAAGTGATGGCCAAACTCTTTCAGGAGTAACCAGCGCAGCCAAGCCTCCTGCTGCCCGGTATCATAGCTCTGCAAGTACAAGTGATGGCCAAACTCCCTCAAGAGTAACCAGCGCAGCCAAGCCTCCTGCTGCCTGGTAGCACAGATCTGCAAGTAGCCTCCTAGCTCCTTGCTCATCATCCCCATCCACTCAATCACTTGTGGATGCATCCTTCTCCTCATCCTAGTACTCCTCCCATGAGGGCTACCATCCTCCCAAATCAAATTTCTGATTTTGCACTTCATGGGATTTCGAAATATAAACTTCTCAAGGACCAATGAGACCCTATCAAGAATCAAATAGGTGGTAGGCAAAACCCTCCCATCATGATGTGTATGGCTCAAGGGATGTCCAACACAAGCATGAGAGATGTTATCCATCCTAAGATGTCCACCATCTTCTATTTGCTCTTGTGAGAAGGGAAGAAAGTCATCGCACCCCATGGTGTGTCGAAGTGCATCTCCAGTGAGATCTCTCCTTGAGACCTCCTCTTCATCCATAGTCTGCTCCATCGAGTACCAACTCAAAATCTCTCGCCATCCAACCTCAACACGTGGCTGCTGTTCCCTGTGCAACTCTAATCGTCTCATACCATTATCCAAGTCAATATATGAGACCTGACTAGGTGGCTCTGCCTTTCTCTCTCTAATGGGAAGAGATGACCCAACAATACTGCTAGTCCCATCCATGCATGCCTGAAGGGGAATGATCTGACGCTCCCTCGTGCCCTCTGGTTGTACCATCAGGGAATCCAGCTGTTCCCCAATGCGGACCAACTTGGCCGCCGACTTGGCACAAGTCCCTCTCATACCCTCCAGCTCCTGGTCCTGCAACAAAATGGTCTCCCGTACTGACGCGGCCTTCTCCCTCAAAACTCGAAGGTCCATCCGAAGCCGATGATACCGCTGTCTGCGATCATCGTCCAATACCTCTGTATCTCCTAGTGCCTCATCGATAGTGGATATATCTCCTGAGACCTCACCCATCTGTCGTGTGCCGCTACCACCCGAAGACTCGGACATGGCTCCAGTCATCACCTCAGTGGATGGCTCTACCGGGGTAGGCTCTACCTCCTCCACTACGATATCAACCGGCACGGTCAAGGAGGTCTCTAATGATGGTGAGTCCTGTGTCACACTAGGTGCATCCTCGAACTCCCTGCAATCCTGTGTGTCCTCATCCTCCAAGTGCGAGGTAACCATTTTAATGGTTTTCCTCTCCGATACTCGGTCAAGCTGGAAAGAGGTATCCAACTTGTCCACCCAAGCTTTTTCTGAGCGCCTGGATGACCCGTCAAATGTCGGTAGATGGAATCAATCCACTGTGCGCCGTAAGCCCCTATCATGTGAGTGCTTGTTCCCTCTGTGAAAGTTGTGAGGTCTACTATCACGCTGGAGCTGAACATAATCTCTACTAGCTGTGCGGTGGTAGTCTCCACCATGATGATGCCGGTGCCCCCGGTGATGATCACGGAGTCTGATGCCATACTGGATCTGGACATATTTTCTGAACGAGAGAGCCTTCATGAACGCTGGTCCTAAAGCCTGGTACTCTGCAAGAATGTCAGCCATCCGACCCGGATCTATCTCTTGCTGCACTGTTGTCCCTGCGTCTTCATCCAGAAAAGTGGGCATGGTAGGACGTGTGGGTGTATGTGATGCCATATGCTGAGTGGCATCATGCTCCGGCAAATGGCGGGATGTGCCTGATCCCTCACCAATCTGAAAACCCCTTGGGGTTTCCCGCTGCCTAACCGCTAGCGCAGCGAGTCTCTGATTGATCTCCATGGCCAAGAGCCTCTGTGACGTCTCCTGCATCCTCTGGGACGTCTCCTGCATGTGTTGGAGGAGCATTTCTCTAAATCTCCTCTCATCATCATCAACTGCCATCAGCTCTTTCTGCTATGTGTCTACAGGCTCCTCAGAAACTGCACGGCTGCTGCAAAACCATACTGCTGCTTAACTTCGACCTCCGATTTACCCACCGAAAACTACTCAGAAAATTCCAGGAATTTGGGAAGGTGATCCTTGCCCAAAACCCAGAAAAACCCAGAAAACGTTTCTTCTAATTCCAAACTTCAAAATTTGACCCTTTATATTTTGGCCCTTTTTCCAACTCGTTGCTTCGGTATTGCAATCGCTACTCCAAGCCTCGTAGATCTCTTTCCCGATGTCATAGACCACGGCCGAGCCGTAATTATGCTCCCATACCACCGTAATATCCCCAAAAGGGAACAACCAAGAATACACGTAAATACGCGCATCTATATATAAACAGAAAGGCCGGAACCGTATAATGGAACAAGAACACAGAAAATGCCAGAATACTAAGCCATTTTATTAATCTGAGAATACATAGGTAGGAATACAAGATAATCAGAAGGAGTGCACCTATCCTTGCCCTAGGCAAGTGGAGACCCTCTCAGAACAAATAATGGCTGCAGATAGGGACAGCGTCCTAGCTGGCTGAAGATCCGCTATGAAGAGCTGCGGCTGGAATGCAATGGAACTATGAACTGAAGACTAGAAGATGGCTGATCTCAATCCTCCAAACCCTCACCAATAAAAACGCTGTCTCTGCTAGTGACAGCGCAGAAGACAGAAGAAATGCTGGCCACAAAACCTCCAGATGAAATGATCAGCTCCTTAAGGCTGGAAGCACTGAAAAACGCTGCCAAACCCCACACACAAGGTCCTGCTCATCAGATCAGCGTCCTCCCTGACTGGATCTGCGTCCTCTCTGCCCAGATCTGCTGGATCTGAGTCCTCCTATCCAGATCTGCGTCCTATCACTCCAGATCTGCGTCCTCCAAGGCTAGATCTGCTGCTATCTCTCCGGATCTAGGCTAGATCTGCCAATATCTCCTCAGATCTGCGTCCTCCAAGGGTAGATCTGCTGCTATCTCTCCAGATCTAGGCTGGATCTGCCAATTTCTCCTCAGATCTGCGTCCTCCAAGGCTGGATCTGATACTATCTCTCCAGATCGCGTCCTCTCTCGCCTTGGTCGTCCGGATCCGCGTCCTTACTATCCGCACCGTGCCCTCCTACCGGATCCGCGTCCTTCCCCTCCGACCGCCGGGCCCCATTCCTCGGACTGCGCACACAAGAGGGGCTTCCTCCTTCTCCAAATCTCCACCGTAAAACCGTCGCTAATTATTCCCCGAAACCGAAGGATGGTACTCGTAAAATAACCTTACTAGGCGGTGCACTCGAGGTCCCCCGAAGCTAAGGGTGATACCGTAAAATAACCTTACCAGGGCAGGCACTCGAAGTCCCCCCGAGGCTAAGGGTGAGATCTCCGACCGGAGACACTCGGTTGCACTAAACAGTGCTGCAGACCGACTAAACAACCGGCGTGCTGAAGCAAACAGAAGTCTAGCTCTCAATATCAATATCAAATCATGCATGTCCAAATGAGGTGAGAACCCCACCTTTTATAGTGCTAAACTCCCTCCAAAACCTTGACTGCGTCCTTCACTCTCCTTGGCCTGCGCAGTTAACCTTGGGTCAGCCTGATGCCTCCCCCTCATACTCATGTGGACCCCCAAGGCCCCCTCTCTAAGTTATAACGTCAATCAACTAGGAAAAAACACTTTATTTTATAAAGTGAGGTGACTAAAGTGAGGTAACCCCTCTTATTTCTCAGTTTATTTATTATTTCTAGCTAAAGCGGCAAAATAAAACAAAAAATGAAATATTCCAATTAGCAAAGCTAATTGGGAATATTACATTTTGGCATTCTCATCGAAAAACTTCTCGCCATAGATCACCGTCTTTTTCGGGAGTTTAACACCTTTATTCTGTTTTTTAATAGTGAACCCATGCTTATCATAATTACCTCTTTAGGAATTTTTACCTCATGCTTTTTCTTCTTTTGATCCTTTATTAAGACCTTTGGCTGCACTTTAAAAAGTCAAAACCTTGCACTGACACTCTTTGTCATATTTCTTCCTTTGGTGTAGTGGAGTATTGGTGCTTTGAAAAAACCTAGAAGGCAGCTTGAATACCCCCCGAAATTCCATCTTCTGTCATGAAGGAGGCCCTTTGTCATCATTTGACCATTTTTGTCCATCTTCCCAAACTCCTAGGTTTTAGGGCTGTTAGAAAAAAGTAAATAGTGTTGTCTTATAAGTTCTAAAAAACTTCTCAAACTCATTAATTATTTATGAAGAATTTTCAATGTACACTTGATGGAGTTGAGGTGACCTTTGCCCTTGTAGCCCTAGTATTGATTCCTTGTTTGGCCAAAATAGTCACAAACCCTGATTTTCTTCAAACATAGTCCTTGTTTCCTTCTCTTTGTTGTTGATGGTCTATTTGTGATGATTCTCCCACTATATTACCTTTTGCTAGGTTGATGGCCATTTGATTCTTTTGCAGGAATGTGAGAAAGGGGCGGCTGTTCCCGTGAAATATTTTTTCTTCAGGCCAAAAAACCTTCTTTGAATGACCTCTTTGATGAGTTTTGGACAAAATCACTAGTCTCTTTCTTCTTTGAATGCGGTTTCTTCATACAGGAAAAATAGAGTTTGTAGGATACAAAATCCACCCATAGACTTTGTGAAACCCTAGCTGACCTAGAGGAAGGTTCCTTGGACTTGGATTTTGGACTAAAACCTAGAATTTGGGATCATCAAGTGTAAGATAGAGTTTATGATGTACTGATGTATTGAAGATCCAATATCCAATGTACTTGATTTATCTAAATAGCCTACAGAGATAGTTTGAGACCATCAATGCTTGGGGTATTTTGGGAGACATAGCAGAGCTATTTGATTTGTGGCCTTAGGTTGCAATGGGGGTTTAGGGAAAAAAAAAAGATAGTATTTGGGTCAAAGGTGACAAGATACAGACAAAAATGAGTGGCATAAGCTCCTAATCGGTTTTCTGGGACTGGTAAGCAGAGCTTGACATGATGGAATGATGAAATAGTGAAAAATTATCTTGAGAATAATGAAGGTAGTGAGATTTATAGAACTCACAATGTTCATGAACTTTGTTTCTAGAAATCTAGGGAAATCATTTAGTCATCAACAAAGGCAAAAATTACCGATGACTAACGTTGGCTCCACTTTGGGGAGGGCAATCCCCCTTTTAGGAGGTGTCCGTAACTTCAGACCGGCTTTATGGAGACCAAAGGCTTCACCCATTGCGTATTTTTACTTCTTCTCGTTTGGTCGATGTTTGCTTTGGAGTTATGAAATCAATAATCAAAGGCATGATTAGCTCAACTTCATCTCTACCTACCCACCCTACTTGCCTAACATTTTTTTCTTCTTCTTTAGGTGCATTTGGACTAGCAACCTTGACATATTTTTATTTTGAAACAAAACAAACTATCTACATCTATCTTATTTCTTCTGTGAGTTCGCATTAGGCTAATTAACTCCTTTTTCCTCTGTGGTATGTGCATGTGAGAGGAGTGATGATGGTTTTGGAGGTGTTTCCATCATTGCCTTGATCTTTGGTGATGTCACAAGCCTTTTATTTTTTTCCATGGCTTCCATGAGTCACTTCATTCCCCATTGGGTCAGTGCTTTTTTGACCTTCAGCATCCCTATCATCTCTATTTTCCTTATTGTTTTCTATACTGTCATTTTGGCCTTCAAACTGATCACTACCCTCGTCACTTGCCTCATTCTGGCTCTATCTTTCACTAAGGTCCTCTTCTTGGTCATTTCCTGCAAAGTCACTTTGAGTTTCTTTGTCATTTAGAGGTTGATTAGTGTCATGACAGTCATGAAAGTTATCATGACTCTCATGACTATTTCCTTGCTCATCACTGACTGTTTCATTTGTGCTATTGCCTTGGTCAATGAATTCCTCTTCAAACTCTATTTCAACCTCATAATCTGCCTATTCTTGGTCCTTTTTTTTCCTCATCATCACCTTTTGTTTCTTCAATATCATTGTCTTCATTTATTTCAGCACTTCTTGCACTATCATTGTGCTCACTGTCATGATCATGTACCTTATTTTGTTGGTTATTCTGTGCACTCTCATGCTGACTGTCATCTTCGTCATTTTCTTCATTGTCCTCTGTGTCTTCATCTTGTTCATCAGCAGTCCTTTATTTGCACTTGGGTGTGATTCCTTTGTATTATCACTATCACTGTCTTGCTCCAAGTGGTCACTGTATTTTCCTTCATGGCTATCATGTTCATCTTCCTCTTCCTTGTCATCATCATCTTGCTCTTCCATAATCATTTCCACCATCAATTCCATCATCATATTCTTGTTCCTTAGAGCTGTTTTCATCATCTTCTTATTTATTAAGCTCTGTACTTGCCTCACTGTTTCCCTCATTCTCATTGTCATCTGTTTTTTCTTTATTGCTACTGCCACCTACTTGTTCATCATCACTGCTATCATAATCTTCATTTGATGCATTAGGAGAAGAGAAAAGAGGTAGGTTTCCTTGTGGAGAAGGCATAGGTGGAGGTGATGGATGAGTGGAGGGAAGTGAGTGTGAAGTGGAGGGGAAATTTTGTTGAATGAAGGATTGGGGATTTGCAGATACATCACATGAGCTAAAAACTTCCCAAGGGATTCCCTGCTGCTCCAGCTAGTGCAAAAAAATCATCTTAACCAAGGAGTGGTGAAAAAGGCTCTGCATTTGGTGGGCATAACTCCTCTTCTTGACCACTAAAGCCATTTTGTCAATGCTCTAGTAGAGATAGTATGGTAGGTTTATCAATTTAACCCTGGTGAAGTGCATTAGTAGCCTTATGTGATATGAATAAACCCTGGAGTACCTCCCCTCACAAGTTAAGTACTTGATAATATGCATCATCAGTAGGGAATATCTCTCTAGCAGGTGGGAGAAGGGGAAAACAACCTTGCAACCTTGTTCACAACTAGGTTTGAGGAAGGGCTCATAGTAGCTCAAGTCCAATTTCTTTTGTTTAAACCATCTATCACCAATATCTGGTATTCTTGTGGCTTTAGAAATGGATTCAGATGATATTCAAATTTTACTCCTGCTAGGTTGACTTGGTGGTTTTGTAGGCTAAGAATGAACAACCTAGTCGAGTCTGAGTGGCTTTGGACCTGTTTAACCCCCTCACAAAACTGATAGCATCCAACATCTTGAAAACATGCAAGGATCATGGGAGAAGAGGTGATTTGAATGGTATCTAAAGGCTTAAACCTATTAACACTTCCTCCCTTGTGTCTTGGCTTGACAGGCCCTTGGCCTTCATCATTGTTGGTATTGATCTCTTCCTCAGACATGTTGGTTGATTCTATCCTTGAACAAAGTGGTTTCTTGCTTGATGAGATCTTTTAGGTGTAGGGAGGGAAAATGAGTGATGTGAGGGAAAATTTTAGCAAATGAGCGAAAAATGAAGTAGGTATAGGAAAGTTTTAGAGCTTTAGGAGGAGGCTTGCTTCTATTTGAGTGTCTTTAGGCTAATGAAAACTCCCCCAATTTGTAAACCCTGCCCTAGAAGGTCAAATTTTATTTTTATGAAGATTAGGGTTTGGGCACATTAGGTCTTTGAATTTCCCTTTTGATTATGAATGAAAAATATTACTTAGAGATCAAGGAAAAAGATACCACCAACCTTGTTTAGCTCTGTGCAGGAGTCGGGAGACTAATTGGAGGAGAAAGAGGGAAATTTGAGCAATTTTTTTGACAAATTTTAGCCAAAACCCTCTGTGCGTAGCGCCACCCGACTGGTGAGTCCTGTCTGGCCTTTCGGTGCGTAGCACCAGGTCGGTTTGCATGCAGTCGGGTGTCAGACTGGGCCTGTGCGCAACACCTTCACCGGTGCATAGCGTCTGGCCTCCGATGCGCAGTGCAGCATATTGTAACAACGTCGCTGCCTCCTCTGTGTGCAGCACCGATGACCCGGTGCGTAGCGCCTCCGTCGATGCATAGCGCCTGAAATTTCTAACAATTTTGTAGAAAACCTTTAAAAAATTATTTCAACGGCTCTCCTTTCTTTTGCAAAGACACAAATGAGTTGAGGGAAGAGGGAAAGGAGGCTTTTATACCCTTTTTGAAAACAATAATTTCATGCCAAAACCCACTTTTATAATGTTTATTTATCTTCACCTTTTCACTATCTTTTTGGCCCTTTTGGTCCTGTAGGTGGCATAGTCCCAAAAAATGGTTTTTTCTCTTGCTGGATCATCTTGATGCTCTCCTTAGACTGACAACCTCTTCAACAATATCAAACTGTGCTCTTAACCCACATGTGTAAATATGAGTATTTTCTTTGAAAATCAAACATCATTTTGACAAAGTTTTTATGAAAATAGGTAGACAGTGGCATTAGTGTTCTTTGAAGGTCTTTCTTCACTTTTTCCTTTCCATGAACTTCAAAACTTGTAAAAAGAAAGCTTGTGAACATTGTCACATTTTCACCTTGGATTTTTTAGCCATGCATCCTTTAGGCCTTTTGATTGCTTGGTGGATAGATTGAAAGAAGAATTTCTCCCTTCCTCTAACTGCCATTATGTCATGTTTTTTTACTTTGAATCAATGGAGACCTTTTTGGTGTAAAAACCCTAGCATAAAGCATCAACAACCCCTTTAGCCTTCATGTGTTCCATCATTGTGAGAGAGATGAGGTTTGTTTTTCCCTACCAATCTTCCTGTAGGTAGACATCCTTGATAGTTCTACAAAAGTGTCATTCATGGCTAATCTATCTCTAGCATAATATACCTTTGATAAGGAGACCAATTACATTTTTGTTCCAATTACATTTTTGTTCCTTTGATCAATTTTCCAGTGATATGTCTCTGATGGGAGAGGTGAGTAGTGTTTTAAACCACTTTGTGTTTCCCCATGGCCCCTTCTGTTTTTGTAGGTGCCTACACAACTTTTGCTTTTGATCATTGTCTTTTCTGGAGTTGGACACCTCTTTTTATCAACAGTGAACCTATTCTTGTCATAATTACCTCCTTGGGAAATTTACTTCATGCTTTCCTCCTTTGACTATTTTAAAATGCCTCTGACTGTACTTTTGAGAAGTCAAAACCTTTGCACTGATACTCTTTGTCATCTTTCTTCCTTTGGTGTAGTGAAGTATAGCTTATGTATACCTCCTTTGATCCCTTTAAGACCTCTGATTTTACCTTTTTATGAGGTGGAATCAGTGCCTCTTTGTCAAACCCTAGAGGTCATATTGAAACCCTTGACATGCCATGTGTTGTTATGAAGAGGCCTTTTGTCATTATTTGATCATTTTTGTCAATCTTCCCAAACTCCTAGGTTTTGGGGTTGTTTAGAAAAAGTAAATAGTGTTGTCTTCTAAGTTCTCAAAAAATTCTCAAACTCACTAATTATTTCTAAAAGTCTTCAATGTGCACTTGATGGAGTTGAGGTGACCTTTGTCCTTGTAGCCCTAGTGTTGCTTCCTTGTTTGGCCAAAGCAGTCACAAACCCTGATTTTCTTCAAACATAGGCCTTGCTGCCTTCTCTTTGTTGTTGATGGTCTATTTGTGATGATTCTCCCATTACCTTACCTTTTGCTAGGTTGATGGCCATTTTATTCGTTTGTATAAATGTGAGCAAGGGGTAGCTATCCCCCTGTAAGATTTGTGCTTTAAGCCAAAAAGGCCTTCCTTGAATGACCTCTTTGATGAGTTTTGGAAAAAATAACTTGTCCCTTTCTTCTTTGACTGCAGTTTCTTCATACAGGAAAAACAGAGTTTTTAGGATACCAAATCCACCCTATGACTTAGTGAAACCCTAGGTGACCTAGTGGAAGGTTCCTTAGACTTGGCTTTTGGACTGAAACCTAGAATTTGGGATCATCAAGTGTAAGATAGAGTTTATGATAAACTGATGTATTGAAGATAAAAAATCCAATGTACTTTATTTATCTAAAGAGCCTACAGAGATAGTATGAAATCATCAATGCTTGGGGTATTTTGGGAAGACACAACATAGTTGCTTGATTGGTGGCCTTAGGTAACAGTGGGGGTTTAGACAAAAGAAGAACAGAGGATTTGGGTCAAAGGTGACAAGATATAGAAAAAAATGAGTGGCATGAGCCCCTAATGGGTTTTCTGGGACTGGTAAGCAGAGCTTGACATGATGGAATGATGAAGTAGTGAAAATTTATCTTAAGGATAATGAAGGCAATGAGATTTCTAGAACTCACAATGTTCATGAACTTTGTTTCTAGAAATCTAGGGAAATAATTTAGTCATCAACAAAGGAAAAAAATTACTGCTTACTAACAGTGGCTCCACTTGGGGAGGGCAGCTCCCTTTTAGGAGGTGTCCAAAACTTTAGATCTCTGGCTTTATGGAGACCAATGCCTCATCCATTCGGCAGAGTTTTACCTCTTTTCATTTGCTGATGTTTTCTTGAAGCTATGATCTCAAAAATATGAAAGGAATGATTAGCTCAACCTCATTTCTACCTACCCAACCTACTTCCCTAACATTTTTTCTTCCTTAGGTGCATTTGGACTAGCAACCTTGACATATTTTTATTTTGAAAACAAAGCAAACTATCTACTTCTATCTTATTTCTTCTCTGAGTTCAGATTGTGCTAATGAACTCCTTTGATTCTCTACCTAGACTATTCAACGGTCAAGGTTAAACTGTATGATAGGATTGATTCACTAAGCTATAAACATGAAATTGAAAACATGGATAAATCAGGATTAGACAGTATGACTTACCATGGGCTTGTGGCATAAAACAAGCTGCACAAAAATGTTATTTTGTACAAAATAAGACTAGAAAAATTAGGACTAGGATACATAGTTTTCTACTCATCCCTATTTTTATCTTTGGTTCTTTTTTAAGCATGTGGAACTAGTATCTTTCTTCCTAATCTATTCCTACCGGCAAGTCATGTTTAGATGCTTCGACAAGTTCTCTTTCACTAACCCATGTAAAGAATAAGTTGAAAACATAAACAACGATGATTAGGCTAGATGACCGAACAAGGCTTTTTTTGGAACAAGTAGTGGCATTTAGGCTTGCACACTTTCGTAGTACTCTTTTTTGTGAGTATGGGGCTATATCTCTTTTTTCAAATCGCTTCTCTTTTTTCATTTTTCCTCGTTTTTGTATTTTCAAAACAATTTATAACTAAAAAGATGCTCTCCGCCAAAGGCCGAGCTTATTTTCATGCCTATTGTTATGAATATAATTCATAACGAATATAACAAATATAATTATTAAATAGTCAATTAAGGATTATGTAAGTAGTCATTAAGTTAGTGAAAGGGCATGTCTAAGAGACATGCCCAGTCATGAAAGGTCACCTGCGTAGGTATATAAGCAGGGCCTCATTGTAACATTTTATCATCTATCTATCTATCTCATATCTTTTATAATATAATATTTGTATCCTCATGGATATCTTTGTATTCTAAGTGTTCTGGAGTATTTAAGCTTGAGAAGGAACTTTGTCCGCTTCATTTGGTATCAGAGCAGTTCGAGCCTTCGGCCGCTTAAGCGCTGCGCAGAGCCACGCTCTTGGATCCAGATCTTTGACCGTAAAAATCGTCAACCTTGTTGCCGTCGTGATTGAAGCGTTTCGCTATCAATCTTGGAGTTTCTCCATTTTCGCCACTAGGCCTTTGGCTATAATAAAAAAAAAGGGAAAAAACAAACCAGAGAATTTTTGAAAAGAAATATAAAAAAAGGGGGAGAATAATTTATATAAAAAAATTGAAGAAATATTAAAAAAGGAAGAATTTATATTAAAAATAATAAAAGAGAGAAGGAAAGTCAAAGTATATTAAAAAGAAAAAGAAAGAGATATATATAAAGAAGTACATATACGTATATACCAAGACAATTTAAAATTAAAAAGGAAAAAGAAATAAGGAAGAGTAGGTAAGGTTATTTTGATTATTCTTTCAGTGGTTTACAAGCTTGTGTTTTTGGAAGCCCATGGTAATTGCCCATGGTATTTGCAAGGTAAAATAAGAAGTAAAGGAATAAAAAATCTCTTGTGAATGGTAAGTTTACTTTTACGTGGAGAAATACACATAAGTGGACATATATTTTATAGGTGAATATATGTGAATAGCCACGTTTCACTAGGGTTGTAACCTTTCAACAAAAAAAAAGAGTTAAAAAAAAATCAATTGTTAAAATAATATATATATATATATATATATATATATATATATATATATAATTAAAATTATTTAATTAATTAAATTATTAAAAAAAAAAGAAAATTTGAAGGAATAATAACCTCATTAAAAAGAAGAAGAGAAAGTTAGGAAGGGTTACCTTAAAAACCCTAAAAACTCAATTCAATAGACAAAATGAAATCAATCATTGATGAAAAGGAAATTAAATCCAATTCGGAAAGGAAAGAAGGAAGATTTCCTAAAAATTATAGTATTTTAACAAATACAAGATGAAGAAATTATTATCCATAAAACTTTGAGGACAAAGTTTTGAAGGAAGGGCCAATTCATAACAAATAAATAAATAAAAGTTGATATATTAAATTGTGACGAAAGCAAATGAAGAAAACGGTGCGTGATTGAACTGAAGAAAAGTGTCAACTATAAGCTTTGAGGACAAAGCTTTTGAAGGAAGGGGCAATGTTATGAATATAATTCATAACGAATATAACAAATATAATTATTAAATAGTCAATTAAGGATTATGTAAGTAGTCATTATGTTAGTGAAAGGGCATGTCTAAGAGACATTCCCAGTCATTAAAGGTCACCTACGTAGGTATATAAGCAGGGCCTCATTGTAACATTTTATCATCTATCTATCTCAATCTCATATCTTTTATAATATAATATTTGTATCCTCATGGATATCTTTGTATTCCAAGTGTTTTGGAGTATTTTAACTTGAGAAGGAACTTTGTTCACTTCACCCATTCATCCTAATCTAATTTATACATGATATATACATTCATTTGGTGAACTCAATTTTCCAATACAACCAATCAAGCACATGATTACATGAGGGATCTTGGTTCCACTCTTTGAGGGTGCTGACAAAATTTAAAGTCCACTTCCACCTCACTTGTTTTCCGGCAGTAATGCTTAAAATTTTTCTCACACTTTGCAACAAACTGTTCTTGGAAGAACACACTCCTCCTTTATATTTCTCAAGGAAAACAACAAATGGATCTTGGAATAATACCTGATCTAGAGGGTTTGAGACATAATTTTCATTTTTGACTACTCCTTCTTCCACTCAGCTATGCTTGGGACTCTTTTGGGAAAGAAACTCCACCTCTTCCTCATGATGTTCTGAACTGGTAGATTCATCATATATGGCAATATTATCCTTTAAAAAACTTGATGTGCTTTGATAGAGTGAGCTGAGCTCTATGTGAAAACCACCATGTTGATGTGTAGGAGCATTCCTTGGCAACAAATGTTCTTGAGAAAGAAGTGCAACAACTTTCTTGTGATCATTAATTTCCATGCCTTCATCTGCAATTTGTAGTTCAAAGGAACTTGGTGGCTGAAATTCTGGAGTTAAGGAGGATTCCATGTTCCAAATGATTTCTTCAACCATTTCAGGAGAAGGTTCCTCATTGACAACTTGCTCAAGAAGTTCCTCATCCTCCTCAACCTCAACATCAAAGCTGAAAGACTGCTGATTTCTAATTATGTGAAAGTTATTTTTGATGTACTGAAGTGAAGTAGAGCAAAGAGTCAAAGAATCCTCACTTACTTCTAAACTTTCAAGGCTTTCCTCATCAATGTCATAGGTGACCTGTATTGGCTGCTTAATTTTTTCAAGCTGATGATAGTGAACTTCATCCCACAAATCAACTGTTGTTTTCTCTGCAAGGTTAGTTTCTGTTTGGAGGACATCAGCATTAGACTGATCAAACTTTGGAAATTTTTTAACATAAGTAACATCACCAATCAAACATATTGGATTGTCAATTTGTTCTTCTTTGATTTGATCTACGAGTTCACTTTCTGATGTATGGAAGATGGGATTGGTAGGAGATGAATAGAAATGTTTTGTTCACATAAAGGCTTAGAGGCTGGTTGCATGTTTAGCATTTGATTTATTTCCTCTTTAGTTAAAAGAGGAGGGCATTTTTCTCTTTCTTTGGATAGAAGTACAACAATTCTCTCACTCTTTTGAAGGCTGATTTTGAGGCTGAATGTTTTCTTGAGCCTCACCTAGAAGAGATGGTGAATCATTACTTGTGCCTTCAGAGATATTCTGTGGGTTTCCTTCTATTTCTTGACTGGGTTCTAACTCCTCTAGGTTGTCATGATAGCTATCTTGAGAATGAAATGCATGGAGTTCTTCTAATAAATCTTTAGGATTCCAATTCCCTAAATCCTCATCAATGTTTACAAGGTGTTGTATGAAATCTTCAGACTGATCACAACAATTTTCAGCTAATGATAAAGATGGACAATATTCTTTATAACGTTAAAAAAACACCTTGTGGAAATCTTTCAAGGAAAACAAGCTACCATATTTTAGCCATTCATACTAATTTCTTACCTTACCTTCTAATGTTGCCATAAATTTTTTCATGAGGCAGTACTCGTGCCATTCAACCTTTAACCTCCATATGTGTATATGAAATTTTATGAGATGTAACGAGGGGTCATCAACTTTTTCATCTTGAAATATAGGTATGTTTTTTATCCAATTTATTTTAGGCATTTTTTGTGGGAATCCAGGGATATGATCTCTACTCATTGGAGCATATCTCATTTGTATCCTTGGATCCATGTTTGTAAATAAAAAAGGGTCACCGAATATTTTCAACCAATCTAGAGTTCTCTATCAGTAGTGTCTTTAGGTCTATTGAGAGTTGTGGAGTCGCCAGGTGGATGATTTCAGCTTCGTTGTCCACCATCAGCATGATTGGGTTTGCTTAATGCATTCCTGGGGGAGTTTATAAGAACTTGTGGGGTCAACAGGGCTACTAAAGACTAGTGGAGTCGCCAGGTGGGTGATGTTTACTGTTTTAAGGATGTTCTTGTTGTCCACCATCAACAACTAAATACCAAACTAAGGATGTTTGTGAGTTTTCTGAGATCTAAGGAATACTTAGTTTGTCACTAACTCAAAATGTCCCACTGTGATTTCCAGAATGTTAGTGTGGTGATGAGGTGGCAGATAAACCACTAGATACTATTAGTAAAGGGTTTCTGAATATTTTAAGGAATGTTTAAGCATGAACTTACTCAGAAATTCCCACCATGATTGCCAAAATGCTATTGTCCCGTGATTTGGCAGATTGGAAGACCAAATGACAGGGTAAATAGAACCAGTCTTTAGAGTCCAAGGACCTACCCTTCTTAGACTCAAAGAGGGATCTCTCTATTAGGTGCAAAGGATGTGTTCTTTTTTCTCTACGGTTTTGATTTTAGGCTAGTTATTAAGTGTAGGGTTTGTAGATTGTTTTGGTTGGGTAAGATGGTCAAGTGGAATAGGTGGAGTGAGAGTTTGTCAAAGACATTGAGCTATGGAGTCAAATGAATTCAAGAGTGTCTAAATGATGAAACAGAGTGTGTTGCAGGGCCAATTTAGCAAGGTTAATGGATCCTTAAGGTGATGTATGAGGTGTAGTGAACATAAAGTTTGGGAAAAACTAAGAGATATTAAATACATATATTTAAAAGCTACAAATCATGAGGTAGAGAAAACCATTAAGCTCAATGAACAATACTTAAACTGATAAATATCCAAGATAAACATTCTAGTGAAACATAGAAAGAATAAGAGCTTCTAACTTTAGAAATTCACCTTCAGAATTTGGGAAAACCTATAAGATAACAAAAATAACTCAATCTATGAAGAGGGAACTCCTAAACATCATATATCAAGCTATTGAGAACTCTGAAACAAGTTGGTAGGCATGGAAAAAGGGTAAGATCGAACGAGACCTCTTTGACTTAACTTAGAAAACAATATTCCAAAGAAAGGTTTCAAGATAGAGTTTTGAAAGCTTCAAATAAGCAGGGCATACTGTGAATCATACTTGTAAACTAGCATACTAACCATGCATGAAACAAAAAAAAGTTTTGGTGGACCTAAGGAGTAATCAAGAATTCCTTAAGATGACCAAATAGAGGAAAAAATCAAAGCTATAACAAACAAGAGGATTGAGGTGCCTCAAAGAACATGTCTCAGCCTAGACTTTTCTGATTTATAGAAACCAAGAAGAATGAAACATAATAAGAACAAGAAAAAATTAACAAGTTAAGAAGACATCACCATTCACCAAGCTAAGGAATCCTGCAAACAAGCTTCTCCATCATCAAGCCAAACAAGCCATTCATCCACTTCACAAAACCAATTTCTTCTCCAAGCTTATAAAACCATGTATATTGCTCTTCAAGCTCATCAAATTCCAAAAAAATACATAGGGGCCTAATGCTCTATTTATGGATCAAAGGAGGACTAAAACCATAAATATGGTAGGAAAATGTCAAATTCAACCATAAATGTCATTTATGGCCAAGAGACCATGTAAGGCCCAAGGCACATAATATCCTCAGAAATAAATGCCAAAATAAATTTTTGCACCTAATTCTAGAGTAATTTGCCTTAAAAAACTCAAAAATATCTATTTGCAATAAATGAGTGTGTTTTTTTGACTTGTGGTCCAAAACACACTAGGCAGCCTCTGTGCGGAGCACCACTTCAGCAGAAAATAGGGTCTTTTGTGGCTGAGTTTTGGACCCCTTCCCAATGCTGGATTTCACTCCGTGATTGCTCGTTGGAAATAATGATGAGTCTAATTTCTAGAAATACTTGAGTTGTCCTGATTGAGTGCCATTTATCTGTCCAAAAAACAATTTACCCAACATTTCTCTGTGCGCAGCACCTGGTCTGAAAATGAGGCAGAAAGGTCAAAATTTTGATTTTTTTGACCTTTTGGGGTGGTAAAAAAATGCTCCAAATGATCTGAAATTTTGTGAGAAGACTGTTGGTGATGTGAGGAATCCAAAAAGATAAAATTTTCAAGCTGAGGATGCACCAAATTTGTGCGTAGCACCTAGAGTGCTGTGCACAGAGGGCTCAAAATTTCAAAAAGACAAAATTTTGTTCGATTTGGCCCAAAATTGGTGGAGAGGTCCCTCAAGAGGTCTTGGACACTTGTTGAGAAGCCTCAGCCAAAATTCCAAGGCTATCATAATCCTTTTCCCTTTTTAGGTTTTCTAGCTCTATGAGGGCCTCCTTCAGTTTGGCACAAGCAAGCATGTTTTTCCTTGCATAGTGCTTGGTCATTTTCTTTTGGAGAGCAAGGCCTCTCTTTAACTTCTTGAAATTCTTATGCTCCTCTTTGTAATAGTGAATTACACATTTTTCCATCTCAAACTCTCATTCCCACTCCCTAAGCTGTGCATCTTTGGTTAAGAGTAGCAATCTAGTGGTCATCTCTTTGTCCTCATTGTCACTGTCTAGATCAATGAATTGAGGCTCTTGAGAAGTTTTTTTGATTCTCTTACTCCTCCTCACCCTTACCTGCTGCTCACTCCTTTCCATATTTTCCTTGCATTTTTCCAATGGCTTTCTAGCTTGAGAAGAGATGGCCCTTTTCCTTTTTGAGGCAGCAAACACATCTCTTTTTCCTCTGTGGTATGTGCATGTGAGAGGAGTGATGATGGTTTTGGAGGTGTTTCCATAATTTCCTTGACCTTTGGTGTTGTCACAAGACTTTTCATTTTTACGATGGCTTCCATGAGTCACCTCATGCCCCATTGGATCACTGCCTTTTTGATCTTTAGCATCATCATCATCATTGTCTTCCTCACTGTTCTCTACATTATCACTTTGGACTTCAAATTGATCATTACCTTCTTCACTTGCCTCACTTTGGCTCTGTTCTTCATTAATGTCCTTTTATTTATCATTCCCTGTACTGTCACTTTGATTTTCTTTGTCATTTAGAGATTTATTAGTGTCATGGAAGTCATGACAGCTATCATGACTGTCATGACTATTTCCTTGGTTGCCTTTGTCATCATTGACTATCTTATCAGTGCTATTTCCTTGGTCACTACCTGCCTCTTCAAACTCTGTTTCAGCCTCATTATCTACTTGTTCTTGGTCTTATACTTCCTCATCATCTCCCTTTGTTTCTTCAAGTTCGTCATCTTCATTTATATTATCAATGTTTTCACTAAGACTAGGCTCACTGTCATGCTCATGTACATTCTTCTCTTGGCTGTCCTGTGCACTTTCTTGCTGACTGCTATATTCATCATTTTATTCATCTTCTGTGTATTCATATTTTTCATCATCAACACCTTTTTCTGCACTTGGGAGTGATTCCTTTATATTATCACTATCCTTGTATTTTCCTTCATACGTTGTCATGTTCATCTTCCCACTCTTCCTTGTCATCATCATCACTGCTCTTCTTCATTAGACTACATTTCACCCTCTGTCTTCATCATTTCCATCATCATCTTCTTGTTCCTTAGTCTGTTTTGTCATCATCTTCTTCTTCATTAAGCTTGCTAATTAAGGTTGTCATTGATGTCAATATGGCATTGACTGAGATGTCTATATTCTTGAGATGCTTGGTTCCAGATGATGATGCCATGACTCTTGGTTGACTAGGAGACCATTTCTGAAGATGTCAATCTACTAATGAAGAATCGGTGTCCTAAATATCCATTGACCATAATGTCCTAGTAACGAAAGTCCTTGAACTAATGATGATGATGTCAAGTACCAATCATGTGCCTTGATTGATGTTCATAGTGATCCAGACCTTAAGTGCACCTGATGAAGGTCTTGATTACTTGGTTGGAGACTATATGATGACATGGAGGACCATTTAATGACATGGACAATGATTAGACGACATAAAGAACTTGATGGCATATTAATGGATGCTGCACTTCGACATATGGATGACATATCACTGCACTATTACATGACATGGATGCTACACTATCATGATGACATGAATGATATTGATGACATACATGATGACACACTATGATGAAGAACTTGGAGTCAAAACAATGAAGCAGCCCTAATGACCTTCCTGTCCTAATCACCTTCTATACTAAAAATTTCAAGAGCAGTCACAAGAAAAATTCTTTTGGACACCTTGGAGGCATCTTTCCACAATAAGTTCTATACCATCTTAAAGAGGATTTTTTCCTCTTTCTAATGAGCCTTTACTTGCCCCGAAATTCCCAGCGATTGATGAGATATTGAATTTTTAAGTTAAGAAAAATATAATTAATTATGAGCCGACCTACATTTTGGCATTCATGTTGGCCTACCTCTTGAAAGACGTGTCTCTTCATCTTGACGTTAATCTTATATAAAAAGGAGGTTCAAACTGTTCATTTGACCAAGGATTTTCGGTCAAAAAATCAGTATATAACCGTAGAAAGGTACAAGAGGCTGAGGAGAAGAAAAGGATTACTGTTTAGGCATTTAAAAAAATCAAAGCATACATTACAGCTCGGATCTGTTTGGTTAAGCCTCCATACTTCAGAATCATTAATTGCAGTCTCAGGGTTATTGCATCAAGTATTCCGTATATTTTATGTGGTTGATTGCAAACCTACTTCTCATCTCTGTGGAACCGAAATATCCCAGCACTGTGATAGAAATTGCAGTCAAAACCTGTGGTTGCATTAAGGACCTGCGGTAACATTCTTTTCAGAGCAAAGGGTTTTGAACTGTAGTAATTACCTGTGCGAAATTATTTGGACCTTTATCTTCAGATCCTTGCCTAGCACTTTATACACTTAGTTGACAGGTTTTGTAAGTGTTTGGGAATTGTTTAGGAGCATCCTATTAACAGAATTAAGGATAACTTTGGGGCAGATTAAAGCTGAATAGAAGACCAAGTTAAAGTATAGACTTGGAACTGCTTTACACGGAGACTTTTGGAGCATTCCCAAAGTTACAAGTTTTAGACATCAATTGGGAATTTGCAGCATTGTTTCAACATTATTTTTGAAGACCTAAGATAGATTCAGAAGCAGAAATAATTCCTTGGAGCAATATTACTGAAGTTTGTGGAAACACTTCTTTTAAAGCAACCTTGTTGAAGATTGTAGAAACATCTTTTGGAGTTGTCTCTTATCTGCATTGAAGTACCTATTGGAGACATCTTTGAGGTAGCATTGAAGCCCCTATGAAGTAGTCTTTGAAGAATACTATTTCTACAAGAATGAAGAGCATTGGAGACTCTTATTACCAATATTGAGGATGATCTTGATGGACTAGCCCCTAGAACATTTTGCAGAATTGCTTAAGCAGATCTTGGAATTACATTTGGAAACAGTCTTATTGACCAACCTTAGAGAATCATCAAGAAGCCTATTGAAGACATTATTGGAACTCGTGATGCATTGATGTCATCATGAGGTGACCTTGGAGTTCTTGTTTGGGTAACATGAAGAGTTGTGGACACCTTCATGTGAAGAACAAGGTTGTCATTAATGAAGTAACGTGGAGACTAATGAAGGCATTGTTGAAGATTGTCAGGGCTCGTTGAAAGACATTGGGAGCCGTGAAGAACAACCAAACACATTTTGACGAATTGAAGCTGGAGGTTGAAGCCTCATAGAGACAAGGTTGGTGCCTTGGAAGATAGGGTTGGAGCCCTAGAGGATAGGAGTCCTCAAGAGACCAGGTTGGAGCACATAACATGCAGGATATGGGGTTGTTGGGGTTGGAGCCCTTGGGTTCGGGTGCCTCGAACGGAGCAAGGGTTGGAGCCTTGGAAAGACTGATTGGTGCTTGGCACAATACGGTTGGAGCACAGAAGATTGGAGTCTTCATCTGGGGTTGGAGCCCTATAACATTGTTATGTTTTACTTATTGTAAAGAAAGAGAAATTAATAGAAATGTCTGTTCATCATTGTTCATTTGTGTTTCTAAAATATAAGCGATCCTAGCGGTAAAATTAACAATTGAAAAGAAACAGTTCACCCCCCTCTTACGTTATTTCAACAAAAAGATGTTAGCACTCCTTTGTTTTCCTCATTCTCCATCATCTATTTGTTCTTTATTCTTCTTCTGCAGAAGCATTTCTTCCTTTACTACACCAACAATTTATCTTCATCGGGGCATCGGGAGAGGAAAGAAAGTGGGTTTCACTTATGTAGAATGCATAGGTCGAGGCGATGGAGGAGTGTAGGTAAGTGGGTGTGAAGTGGAAAGTAAATTTTGTTGAATGAAGGCTTGGGGATTTGAAAATATATCATGTGAGATGAAAACTTCCCAAGGAATTCCCTGCTATTCCATCTGGTGCAAAAAAAATCATATTAACCAAGGAGTGCTGAAAAAGGCTCTAAATTTGGTGGTCATAACTCCTCTTCTTGACCACTAAAGCCATTTTTTCAATGCTCTGGTAGAGATAGTACAGTAGGTTTAGTAATTTAACCATGTTGAAGTGCATTAGTAGCCTTATGTGATATGAATAAACCCTGCAGTACCTCCCCTCAGAAGTGAAGTACTTGATAATCTATCTCATCATTAGGGAATATCTCTCTAGCAGGTGGGAGAAGGGGAAAATGGCCTTGCAGCCTTGTTGACAACTAGGTTTGAGGAAGGGATGATAATAGCTCAAGTCCAATTTCTTTTGTTTAAACCATATCTCACCAATATTTGGTATTTATGTGGCTTTAGAAATGGATTCGGATGACAATTCAAATTTTACTGCTGCTAGGTTGACCTGATGGTTTTGTAAGTTGAGAATAAGCAACCTAGTCAACTCTGAGTGGTTGTCAACCTACTTAACCTTCTCACAGAATTGATAGCAACAACCATCTTGAAAACATGCAAGGATCATGGGAGAAGAGGTGATTTGAATGGTGTCTAAAGGCTCAAACCTATTAACCTTTCCTCCCTTGTGTTTTGGCTTGATAGGCTCTTGGCCTTCATCATTTCTTGTACTAATGTCTTTCTTAGATAAGGTGGCTGATTATATCTTTGAACAAAGTGGTTTGTTGCTTGATGAGAGCTTTTAGGTCTAGGGAGGACAAATGAGTGATGTGAGGGAAGACTTTTTAGAAAATGGAGGTAACAGGAAGTAATCAAGGAGTGATTTTCAAAGTTTAGAAGAAGGCTTGCCTGTACTGAGTGTTTTTACACAAACGACAACTCTCCAATTTGTAAACCCTTCCCTAGAAGGTCAAATATTTGATTTTCATTAAGATTAGGGTTTCAGCACATTAGGTTGTTAATACTCTCTTTGACTATGAAAAAAAATTACTTGGAGGGCAAGAAAGTGACCACCAACCTTGCTTAACTAATGTAGGAGCTTGTGACCATATTGAGTAGGAGAAAATTTTATTTTTGGAAAATTTTGAGCAAATCTGGCCAAAATCTTTCAATTTGTAGCACCACCTGATAGGCCATTCCTGTCGGGCCTTCCTGTGCATAGTGCTGGTTCAGTTTTCAAACAGTCGGGTGGCAGACTGGGCCTATGCATATCACCTTCACCAGTGCATAGCGCCTTGCCTTCGATGCGCAGTGCAATGTATTTTAACACTGTTGCTGCCTTCTTTGTGCATAGCGCTGACGACCAGGTGTGTAGCGCTTGGAAATTTCGCCAATTTTTTTGCAAGAAACTGTGAAGTGCTCCAAAGATTCTCTTTCTCTCTTTCAAGGATGGGAATGAGTTTAGGATGAGCGAAAGGAAGGCCTTTATACCCTTTTGAAAAATAATTTCATGAAAAAACCCACTTTGTAATTTGTATTTCTCTTCTTACTTTTTACTGTCTTTTTGGCCCTTTTTGTCCAGTAGGTGGCAGAGTCCCAAAAAATGGTTTTTTTGTCTTGCTGGATCATCTTGATGCTCTGCTTAGACTGAAAACCTCTTAAGCAAGCTCAAACATGTGGCTCTTATCCATTTTTGTAAAAATGAACCCTTTTCATGATGTTTAACACTTGTAAACAACAAACTTGTGATCAATTTGACATGTTTTCCTTTGATTGACATTTTGTCATGTTTTATCAGTGAAGCAGTGAGAAAAACATTCTAGTGGGAAAACCCTAGTAGCAAGCATCAATAGCAGTTTTGTCTTTAGATGTTCCATCATCATTTGAAACATTTAGGTTTACTTTGACCTTATCAATCTTCCTGTAGGGAAACATTTTGATAGTCCTGCAGAAGTGCCATTCATGTTTTGCTATATTTTGCAGAATATGCTTTTGATAAGGAAACCCTTGTTGGAGGATTTATTGCTCTCAAACCAATTACATTTTTGTTGCTTTGATCATTTTTCCAACGATATATCTCTAGTGGGGGGAGGTGAACAATTTAAACCATTTTGTGTCTTCCCCTTGGCCACTTCTTCTTTTGCAGGTGCCTACTCAACTTCTACCTTAGAGCACTGTATTTTTTGGATTTTAACACCTTTCTTCTTCAATAGTGAACCCATGCTTATCATAATTACCTCTTTAGGAATTTTTACCTCTTTCTTTGCCTTATTTTGATCCTTTATTAAGACCCCTGGCTACACTTTGAAAAGTCAAAACCTTGCACTGACACTCTTTGTCATCTTTCTTCCTTTGGTGTGGCGGAGTATTGGTGCTTTAACAAACCCTAGAAGGAATCTTGAATACCCCATTAAATTCCATTTGCTTTCATGAAGGATGCCCTTTGTCATCATTTGACCATTTTTTCCATCTTCCCAAAATCCTAAGTTTTAGGGTTGTTAGAAAAAATAAAATAGTGTTGTCTTCTATGTTCTCAAAAACTTCTCAAACTCATTAATTATTTCTAAAGAATATTCAATGCACACTTGATGGATTTGAGGTGACATTTGCCTTTGTACCGCTAGTACTAATTCCTTGTTTGGCCAAAACAGTCACAAACCCTGATTTTCTTCAAACAGGCCTTGCTACCTTCTCTTTGTTTTTGATGGTCTATTTGTGATGATTCTCCCATTACCTTACCCTTTTCTAGGTTGATGGCCATTTGATTCTTTTGTAGGAATGTGAGCAAGGGGCAGATGTTCCCCTACAAGGTTTGTGCTTCAGGCCAAAAATCCTTCTTTGAATGACCTCTTTAATGATTTTTGGACAAAATCACTTGTCCCTTTCTTCTTTGAATGCAATTTCTTCATACAGGAAAAAAAAAGTTTTTAGGATACCAAATCCACCCTATGACTTTTTGAAACCCTAGGTGACCTAGTGGAAGGTTCCTTAGACTTGGATTTTGGAATGAAACCTAGAATTTGGGATCATCAAGTGTAAGATAGAGTTTATGATAAACTAATGTATTGAAGATCCAAAATCCAATGTACTTGATTTATCTAAAGAGCCTACAGAGATAGTTTGGGACCATCAATGCTTAGGGTATTTTGGGAGACATATCAGAGTTATTTGATTGGTGGCTTTAGGTAGCAGTGGGAGTTTAGGGAAAAAAAATTGAGTCTTTGGGTCAAAGGTGACAAGATATAGACAAAAATGAGTGGCATGAGCCCCTAATGGCTTTTTCGGGACTGGTAAGCAGAGCTTGACATGATGGAATGATGAAATAGTGAAAAATTGTCTTGAGAATAATGAAGAAAGTGATATTTCTAAAACTCACAATGTTCATGAACTTTGTTTCTAGAAATCTAGGGGAATCATTTAGTCATATATGAAGGAAAAAATTGCGATGGTAACAGTGAGTAAAAAAAATCGCTCTTAAAATTTCAATTTTTTTCGAAATATTCTAGAATTGTAAAGACTAATTTGGTACTAGTTATGCATCTTTACCTACATTTCATTTGCATCATCTACATTTCCTACATTTCATCTACTTTTTATCACCTATACTTTCATCTACATTCCATTATACATGATTTTTAGCCCTATTTTATCCACATTCATATCCATACCACTATTCAATAAAACATTACATAACCTATTCATATCATACCCTACCCTAGTTTCTAAACAAAGAGAATCACAAACAAAAGGTCAATATTTAAACTATATAAAATCCTTGGAAGACCTACAAAACAACAAACAGAGGTTAGTATTATCATAAATATTTAATTTTAAAAATTTCTCTATTTCATTAGTCAAATTTTAAAAATTAAATAACAAAAAGAAAAAACCAAAGTTCAAAAGACATATGATATAGTGCAACTATTTTTGAATGTCAAAACAATGCAAAACAAGCGCATTCATATAAGGTGGTGAACTAAGGTAATAGATCAAAATTTAATGCAAACAAATGAATGCAATTACTAACCTAAGGAATGATGTAGAGATAAACCAAGTGCATGACAATGATGGTATATGGTATGCTATGATGAGATTGTAATGCATGTAGCAGTGGAGAAATGAGAGGAGATAGCATACGATGATGAAGTATTATGGCGAATATATGCATGGAGATAATGCAGATTATGGAAATAGACATGGTCATTAAAAAAAAGCGTGAAGGAGTTGCATAATGAAGGATGAATGTACACCATAGACTAGCATGACAGTGAAAGAAAAGACATGCATGAACTGTCAAGTGGGTTGATGAACAGTTAGAATGTTTTCAAACACATTTACATAGCATAATGTAAGACATATGAAACCATTTCCGCCATTGCAAAGACTAGAAAAAACCATTTCCAAGGTATTAACACTGTTTTTTCACCATCATTGCCATCCAAGAGGCTCAGCGAGAGAGGAGAGAATGTAGTCAAAGCATGTTCCCATGTTTAAAACCCTGTGAAAAAAAAATAAAATGCAGAGAGAAGACAGTGAGGAAGCTGAGAGGAAAAGAAGAGGTAAAACGGAGAAGAAGGTAGAGAATATAGCAAAGAGGATAAAATGAGCGATAAGGAGTTAACTGGATTTTTCAAAGCCATGAATCTGGAGAACTTGTCGAGCAGCCGTGCTATCAGGAAGCGAAATCTTGTGGAAGTGAAGGTAAGAAGTAAATGTGGATTTGATTATGTAAACAATGAATGGTTACATGAATGGGTTTCTGGATTGTGTAAACAAGCTCATAGTTATAAAAGGGAGTGATCTAATTCGATTTGTAAGCCTGTCATTACGTTATGTTTTGTATTGACACCATTCAAAAACGTTTTGACAACTTTCAAAACTACTCTACCATCAGTCAAGAAACGAAATATTCTGTTGAGTGAGTTAATGAATGAATATTTTAATGAGATTTCCATTGGTTTAAACCTCAGTTAAACTAGAATAATATCACAAGGATCAAAGAAGAATATCACAAGGATCATTGCATAAAACAGGTAAGCTCAACACGTCCTCACATGCAGTCTTTTATTTTGAAAAAAATGGAAAACCGAGAGTGAAGGATTCTAATTCAAATTACACAGTGAGTTTCTTTTTTTAACTGAGTAGTGTAATAGATTTATTTTTAGCACACTTAGTTTAAGGATTCGAAACAGATTTTGTGAGAAAAATGGAATTAGAAGATGCATATAGACATGGTTTTATATTTTTATATATGGTAGAGGACAGAGTATGAAGAATGTTTGAAGAGAAGTAGTGCATCTATCATGAAATTTTCGATGAGATGGTTGATTTTTTATTTTGTATACACAGTGAGTCTGGATTATAGACATCAGGCTATGTTTTGAAAAGAATTTTTGTATGAAATTGATGAGTGAAAAACATTGTTATATAAAAAAAATTCAATTTTTTTTTTTACACAGTCAAATTTCTTTTACAAAAGAGATAGAGAGATTGTTTTTAAAGAGGACAGAGAATTAAATGGAGGCTATAATATTAGAAACATGAATTTTTATGTTTTCTTAAAACCTCTCTATCAATTATTTTGTTTATTTACAGTAAGCTCACATTCTTCAAAAGAGAAAAAAAAAGAGGATTTATTGACAAGGGCAGTAAAACAAAAGGTAAGCCTATTACTATGATTACATCTAGTGCTTATTTTTTTGTTTACAAAGATGAAGTTAATGATGGTATATAGTTATATAAAATGGTTTTCAAACCAAATGGCTTCAAGAATAGAACGTAAAGACTTCCAAATTGAACATTGGAGTAGGGAAGCAGTTGAAAAACTCTATCAGTCAGGGTTAATAGGTTTCTCCAAAATTTCAAAGGTCAAAATGAGGATGTCACAAGATAATTTGTAGGCAATTACAAACAGAATGAAACCATGGTGGGTAGTCTACATATTTCTTTGACTCTAGGGTATATTTTTGAAGCTATAGAGTTGCCATCATAAAGATAATTATACCATAAGGGATTGCATTTAAAAGACAAGGGTTGGACATTCTTCTTGGATAAAAATAGGAAGGGTTCTTTTGATAGATCAAAAGGGATTCCAAGGGAGTGGTTCAATGAACCATGGGCAGAACTAGTATTGATAATTTAGAATTTATTCACTTGTGACAATAGATATAGTGTAGTACACCTTTATCATGTTAGGTTACTACAACATATCAAAGCAGCTATAATGATCAATCTGCCCTATTTATTTTACAAAAACTTAATGAAGATGATTGAAAGTATAAAATCAAAGACCAAACCCAAAGAGGCTCAATTTATTCATCAGGGGCTCATCAAAATCCTTGTGGATTACCAGTTGAAAGTTAAGGGGATTTTTTGGGAAGATTTCTTGGTTGAAAATAAGTTTGTAGAACAATTCATTGAAAACAAACTTAAACCCATACATGAAACAAAAATTTTGTGCATTCATATCTTTATCCTAAAACAAGGTCAAAGAAATAGTAGGAGATAGTTATGTTAGAGAAAGAAACATCATTTTTTACTATTTCCAGGAGACAGAAAAAAAAAGCATTCAGCAGAACCGGAAATACAAGTCATAGAAACATCTCTTATAAAAAAATAGGAAAATGAAATCCTTTAGAGGATGCGACAAGAAGTGTATGAAAATATTGTAGATAGAGATTCCTATTTTGAAAATAATGAGATTGAAAATGCTTTAGTTTCAAAAATACCAAGGAGGAAGATCAAAACCTTTCTAGAGTTAGAGAGTTAACTGATAGCTTGGAGATAGGAAAAATCATGGAGAGGCACCTGAAGGAGGAAAATGAAACTTATAAAATAAATAATGAGAAATTGGTTAAGGAGAATGAAAATATAGGTGAGGAAGTGGAAAAGTTAAAAACAAAAAAAATCTTCTTTGTACACAGTCATTCAGGTGGCTTCAGGAGAAAAATTCAAGTAGGACAAGTTCTATTCTATTTATAGGATCTTCAAGGGGGGCACATGGCTCTTCCTTTAGGTTGACTTGCCATTTTCCAGGCTGACTTGGTCTTCGAGGGTATTCTGACACTTTTAAAGACAAAAATAATTTTCTTTACAAGTTACAATGTGCCCCGGAAGGGTGTAACCTTAATGATGGAGCTTTTGACTTCTTGACCTAGGACAGATCCTAGAAGCACTCAGTGGGTGCTTGACCTATAAAATAAAAGACATTGAGCATGAAACCCATGCTCCAAAATAATAATAATAATTTTTCTTTCATTTTATAATTTACAAGAATCAAAAATACATTTCATACTTATGAAGATCGAACCTAGTTACACATTTTTCAACACTCCCTCATAACTAGGGAGGTATTCATAAGAGGTACATGGACATTCTCAATCTGAAGAGATCTCATAAGAAGAGTCAGACTGGTAACCCATCTGTCTTGCATCATATTGACTAACATTGTCACATAGCAAGGCCTTGACTAACAACTCTATCTCTCCACAAGATCAGGGCACAATGCTGGCGAGACCAATGATTTATAGACACCATCATCATTGTCTCTCAAGGTACATACTCCACTCGAGTGTTCACCGAGTATGACCTTCTTTGGACTATTCTTATCTTGGATAGCTAGTCCTCAAAGAATATTAGTCTATGACTACTATTATCTTGGATGCCCTACCTCATCCTCAAAGAGTATCGAATGCCAGATGGTTACCCAATCCTCCATTTTGTCTTCCCAAGTGAAGAGAAGAATGATTTGCCTATCTCTCCCTCTCAACTAGGGAGGATATATTAACCAAGCCAAGCTTGTCTCTCAAGTACACAAGCTTCTTGTTAGGAAGAGATTTCATCAATATGTTAGCTACCTGCTCATCAGTGTAAGTATACTGTTGTTGTGGCACACCATTTTCTACTAGCTCCTGAATATAGTGATACTTGTTGTTTATATGCCTTTTCTTTCCATGAAATATTGGGTCCTCAGACAATCATATACAACTGGTGCTGTCACAATATATCACTGTAGGGTCCATCGGTCCTTCAAATAGGTCGGATAGCAACTTCCTTAAGCATACCGCTTCTCTACTTACTTCACACGCCGCAACATACTCAACCTCAACACTACTCAAAGCAACTGTGTCTTGCTTTCTGCTCATCCATGAGATCATGGAGGATCCCAAACTGAAACATCCTCCTGTAGTGCTTCTTCCATCCTGCTCACAGCCTCCCCAGTCGGAATCTGTATATCCATTCAAGTGGACGTCATTCCTCCTATCATATTTAAGGCAGTAGTGGATAGTTCGTCGCAGATATCTCAGTATATGTTTTGCTGCTATTCAGTGATCATGCTTTGGCTCCACTCGGAATTGATTGAGAATGTTTACTACAAAACATATGTCTGATCAAGTATTCACAAAGTACATCAATGAGCCAATCGGTTGTTTATCGATTCATAACTCCTTAGTCTTTTCAAGTTTGTGATCATCGGAGTGGTCATAGGTTTGCAATCCATCATATCAAACCTCTTCAACTTCTTGATCACATACTTTCCTTGACCTAGATAAATTTCATTAGGTCCTTGCCAAACCTCTAGTCCCAAATAGTAATGCATCAACCCTAGATCCCTTATGTCAAATTCTGCTGCTAATCGCTTCTTACATTCTTCAATTCGACCTTCTACACCTGTTAAGAGAAATCGTTTACATACAAAAGAATTATTACAGGTTCTCCATCTACAACCTTGACATAAAGGTTCGGATCAACGGAACTATTTGTGAAGCCTATTCTTTGTAGGTATGCATCCATTCTAGCATACCATGCCCTTGGTGCTTGCTTTCGGCCATATAATGCTTTCTTCAATCAACAAACATATACCTTCCTGTCTTTAACTTCAAATCACAAGGGTTGCTCTATACAGACTTACTCATCAATTGTGCCATTCAGAAATGCAGTCTTCACATCCATTTGATGGATGTTCCATCCCATCGATGTTGCTAGAGAGAGCAATGAGTGAATCGTTGTATACCTTGCCGTTGGAGCAAATGTCTCTTCATAGTCGATGCCTTCTTGTTGAGAGAAGGTTGAGAGAAGCCCCCAACAACAAATCTTGCCTTATATTTATCGATACTCCCATCTGCCGCATGTTTGATCTTGTAGATCCATTTGGAAGTTACCACAGATTTGTCTTTGGGCCTAGGTACGATCTCCCAAACACCATACTTCATTATAGATTGATACTCCTCATTCATGGCATCCTTCCATTCTTGATGATTGACAACTTCTTCAAAAGTGGATGGTTCTGCTTCTATTAGTTTTGTCATGTATGCAACATACTCAAAATATCTCTTAGGTTTCTTGCTTTCTCTAAATGAGCGTTTTGTTGCCCCATGACCTTCTGCATCAAGTAGTGTAGATTTCAACTAGTTTGGCCTCTTTCTTGATTCGGGGAGGACCACAGGTTGAATGGGTTCACTGGGACCCTCATCTTGATGATGAGATTCTTCTTCTTCCCTATTAACTTCTTCTTCAAATACTGGAAGTTCTTTGTCATCAGAGTCCATGAGAAGTTGCTTAGATTTCTTGAATGCGATACTTTAGTCAAATATGACATCTCGACTTACTTCTATATGGTGTCCTTCCTTTATGTAGATTCTATAGGCGTTAGAGGAATTGCTGTAACCAACAAATGTTCCTCTCATGCCTGATGGATCCAACGTTTTTTTTTGTCATTTGGCATATGAATATATACGGGACACCCAAATATACGCAGATGGTCTACAATTGGTTTCTTCCCAGTGAATACTTCTTCGAGAGTCTTGTTATCCAGAGACCTGTGGGGACTTCGATTTTAAATATATACTGTTGTCTTTGTAGCTTCTCCCCACAAAAAATTTGGTAGATCTTGATCATGTAACATCGCCTTTACACTTTCTTCAATGGATTGGTTCTTTCGTTCTGCAATTCCATTTTTCTCGAGATTATATGGGACTATCAACTCCCTCTTAATCCCAGACTTCTTACAGAATGCTATAATCTCTTTGGATTTATACTCTCCTCCATTATCGGATCTTAGTATCTTGATTCTTCTTTCTGTAAGGTTCTCCACTTCTGTTTTGAATTCTTGAGATTTTGTAAATACTTCATCCTTGGTTTTCATTAAGTAAACCCAGGTCTTTCTTGAATGATCATCTATAAATGTGACATAATATAGATGACCTCCAAGTGATTTAGGAGTCATAGGGCCATATACATCGAAGTGAATGAGATCCAAGATTTCTTTTGACCGTGAAGCACTGCTTCAATTCTTGCAATGCACATCACTTACATACTCGTTCATGATCATGATATTCTTTCGGTTCGAGTAATATGGAACTTAGAGTTGGGAGGATCTTGAATGAATATGACCAAATCTTCTATGCCATAAATTTCTGGGATAAATTCCAATGTGAACCAAGGCTTGAGTTAGAGGAATGTCGGCCCTGTAAGTCTTCCTTCTCTATGCCAATCACTCTAGCATTCTCTATGTGAGATTTTACTCCATACAACAACCTTTCCATCAATGAAGGCTACTCTATCACCCTTATCTTCTAGACTTGAAATGGAAAGTGAGTTCTTATGCAAACCTGGAACAAATAGAATGTTGTTGAGGTGAATGTTGCTTTCATTCTCTAGCTCTATAGAGGTTGATCCAATGCCTCTTATGGGATAGCTCTTGTTATCTCCAAGTTCCATTGAATAAGAAGATTTCCCCTTTGATAAAGTCTTCAGTTGTTTGTGATGACCAGTCATGTGCCAAGATGCACCACTATCAATGACCCAAATGCTCTCGTCTTGGAATGTGCCAGTGAGTGCTGAAAAGAGAACTTCATCCTTTTCCTCGATTACTTCTTCCTTTGTAGAGAATAAGAGACTCCATGTTTCCTTGATGCCTTTCTTGAGATAGCTTGCTACCTTTGAACATTTCTTGATGAACTTCTTCAATGAAGAGGAGATCTTCATGATGCCTATTTCCACTCCAACCCCGGCATGGGACCTAAGAGGGTTCCTATGGGGGAAAGCTGTGGCTCAAGGACAACGGTGGAGCTTGGCCATTGTCACCACTGTAATATTCCAAATTGAAATTTACAGTATAATAGATGCATGAACTAAGCTATTGCAAATAATTTTTTCTACACAGGCACTAGTCAATAAAACATAAGAAATAGGGCGAATAACTGAGCCATTTTATTAATGAAAAGAACTAAGTACATCAGATAATAAAAAAGATAGAACCTGGGCTTGCTACAACAAGCAAGGCAATATCCCAGGTGAATATGATGGTACTCAAATGTTGGAGATGGCTACGCTACCAAATCTGCGTCTACCCAGAAAAAACTGTTGCTGCCGCTGGAAAGGAACTACTGATTTAGCCCTCCAAAATGCTCCAAAAATTCTGAGAAATTAGCCACATAGACTACTTCACCAACTCAACAAAAGCCCGAAATATCTAATGGACCCAAGAGGTGGAAATGATCCTGGGGTAAACTATGCCCTTCTCTAACAATTTTTGCTGCTGGCTGGTGGATGAAACTCGTAATTCTGCCCTCAGAAGTGCTCAGAAAATTTTGTAAAATTAATCCTAGCTTTCTCTCACCAAACCCACAAAAACCCAGCAAGTGTTTGGGATGAATCCACTAACCCCCGGTGACCCCCAATAAGTGCAAATTGCTTAATTTGGCCAGAAAATGCCCCACAGTTTAGATACTGCTGAATTAGTCCCAAAGCTACCTCCAAGAAATCCTCCCTAACTCATGTGAATTTCTCCCCTCAATCACCAAGAAAATCCCAGCTCGAATGCTCCCCAAAGTCTTAATCTCTGCGAGTGCACACAAGCAACTAGTAAATCCCTGCACAAGCCCTAGAATAGACAAAATTGACCCTCTGCAAATCACCAAGGAATACTTGTTATCCCTTAGGGTAATTCTCTGCAAATTCTTCGGCCAAAACTTCACTTATTGCTAGCTTCTCTCAACCCCCACGAAAGTCTTTTGCGCCCTTGGAGTAGCAAGCACGAACTGAAAGAAACCCGTAAAATAGCTCCTCAATGATTTGGAATCAACTCCCCAAATTCTCTCCTAGGGTAACACTCGAAGTTCACCAAAGGAAGAGTTGGAATTTCCGCTTGGAATTTCCTTGTGCTGAGCAACATGGTTGTCTTGGCTAAACAACTCAAGAGAACTAAGGTTTGAATCGTAAAATGACCAAAAGATAATCCACAAAATGAGTCCATCCTCCTTTTATAATTTCTCCTCATGCCTCTAGACTCCTTTTTTAAATACTATTTTAACGGTGGGGCCATTTTCCACTAAATCACTTTTGCCACCATTTAAAAAATAATAATTTGCCACTATTCTCCAATAAAATAATACTAGCCACCTTTCTCCAATAATATTTGCTCCTTTTTAATTAATATTACTAAAATTGTGCAGAACTCCTTAGTGACTCCCATGCTCACAAAATTGGAGATATTACAATCCTCCCTGCCAAAAATTGCTTGTCCTCAACCAATGCTCGAACAAGCACTCCCTCTCTCTGTTGACCAAACTATCACTGCAAACAATATTGGGGTCCCAAATTTGCCACTGAGTCACCCTAAATCCACGCACCATCCCGCTGGCAATGAATCTCGATACCGTGGTCACAAATGTGCCACCGAGTTAGCTTGAATCTACAATCCTCTCATACGAATCCCCCGATACCAAAGGTCCCAAATTTGCCACTGAGTCACCCTAAATCCACGCACCATCCTATCATAAATGAATCCTTTGATACTAGTTACCCATGCTAATCTCAAAAAGATGCCACCATGTCGATGTTGCGCCACTCTAATTACAATTGATAAACCATCATGCACATATCGTATCCTCCTCTCCTAGAACCCAGTGGTGAAATATTGACAAATGCCAAATACATCCTGCCTAGGCATCTCCATGATGCCAAAGCCTACCCATCCAAGGCTAACTCTGAACCTGTGCAACAATAGGGAAATCCTTCCCTGCCATACGATGAAGGCCTCTGCAAACCCCCATGTGTCAACCCAAGAGTGAACTAGATCACTCTCTTCCATGACTCCGCTCATCGCGAGACAGAGTGATCTATCAACCAACTGAATCCCCGGATTCCATAGCCAAACCTGCTGCGACATAGCTCTGACAGCTGTTGGAATCCATCCGTGCCTTGTCTCTAGTCCTTGCATGCAATCAATATATATCCTCCATATATCATGAACTAATTTGATGCATGCTAAACTGCCTTGTGCCTGCCACTGCGTAGTACTGATGATTGCTGGAACCCGCATGTGCTAAATAGCTACCCCCTGAATGCAACCAATAGATGGGTGTTTGATACTCGCAATCAACTCAGTGTATGTGGATCCATCTTGCTCCCACCAACCATCACCAGTAACTCTGCCATTCGCCCTCTCAATAATGTGCCAATACAATGTCTGGAGCCTAGGCACCCATTGGAAAACTGCCTCAGTCATACATGGTATCCTCTGCTCATGCAAGATCCTGACATGCCCTGTGGAAAGAGTGGAAAATGTCTCCCCCTCGACCAACTCCCTAGGTGTAGGCTCAATGATGAACAGTATGCCACCCCTGTAGAAGATCACCTCATCTCCCATCATATGGTTGTCAACTCGTGCACCGACCCTGCTCCTCCAATAGAGGATATCTATTGTGTCCCTGAGGCATTGAATCTCATAGCATTGTCTCAGGCAAATCCCCAAGTCCTGCTATCAACACTGTGGGTCTGGATTGAACACAATAATTATCCCCTCAACTGCATGTGGTGCCAACAAGTGGAAGATGTGTGGGTTTCGATGGGTATGATCAAGAACCCATTTGGATTCTCTCGGCTCGTCCCGTGACCAATCCGCTCTCCCAACCTAGGTATGTCCACCCCAATGGCATGCCTGACATCCTCATCAAGGAATCTCCCTGCTAGTAGCACTCCCTCAGTCCGCAATGCAGCCTCGCACACTACTGCATATAATCATGTATCCTCGTGTCTCCTGGCATACAACTGCACCCAGTTGCACATCTCTGTGCACTGTCGGACCCTGCTACATGTTGTTGCATCATCTCGGATCAACTGGTATCCCGCCTGTATTGATGTGTCTGTCCCTCTATCAGGTAATGCATTGAGATGTGAACTGTTCCTCCTACACCACGGTGAAACCCTGCACACCACTATGCACCATTGCACACATTCGTGCTCCTTCGCATATTGTTGCACACCACTGCATACCCCTATACACCCCTAGATATCAAGGTCGAAGACTGAGTCCATAGGCATCATCCCACATCCTGTTAGGGTCGCCATTTCTACTACAACTCTATTGGTAAGCCTTCCACAATGTGAGCTATATCTCCTCATCTGCCCAGATAGACCTAAGCAGCCTAACTCCTCACATGCTAATGTGAATGAAACTATTGAGCCTATCCTTAGTAGCTCATGTGTCCAATATACCATTGAGAGAGCACCGTCTCCATACAATACCCTGTCTTGTGGTCTGTCGATGCCATCTCCTCCAACCAACTCCTGCCAGAGTAGGCTAATCATCTTACAATCCCATGTACGCCCAACATGTGATGACAACTTATGAAATCTTCCTGCTCCCCTGTCAATCCATGTTGTCACTAGTGTTTTCAGGAAGTCTGCAGGGGATATGAAACGGTGTGTGTGCCCAACCACCGAGTCCATCACGCAGCTACTACCATCACCTACAGACTCCACAATGTGATGGAGAATACCACCTGGATCCCAACAATTGTCTGGCCCTTTGGTAATCCACAACCTCTGTTGAACTGTGGCCATGGATGCATCTAACCTCCTAACCAGTTCCACAGGATACCAACTCAATATCTCTCGCCATCCAACCCGAGAGAGGGATCGAATGCACGAACAACCATACACGGAACCAATCGCCCATCTCGTGAATGTTGCTCCCTATGTAGCTCATGTTGCCTCATCACAATGACTTGGTCGGTAAGTAAAATTTGTCGAGGTAATTTTGCATCTCCCTCTCCGTTGTGCAGAGGTAGCCTAGCAATGTTGCAAGTCCCATCTATATAAACTCGAAGAGAGCTATTTTCTGAAAGTATTGTGGCTCTGTTGACGGTCTGTGTATTTGTATGCTCTAAATCGGAGCCTAGCCCAAAATATGACTGCTCGTCCTCCACCATGGACTCATCATGAGTCACAACCTGCCCCTCCATGACTAGCTCACGTCCCTATGTTTGTTCTCCATGTTGTTGTAGGTGGCTATTATCTGGGAACTCATTCATGGCTCCGGGGACCTCTATGTCTCCTGGGACCTTAGCTGGGAATGACACCTCATCAACAAATGGCTCTATGGGTGTATACTCTACTCTCTCCATCAAGGTGTCATCTGGTGCTATCAAAGAGGTCTCCAACAATGGTGACTCCTGTGCCACATTGGGTATGTCGATGTGCCCCTCACCATCTTACATGTCCTCCTGCTCAACCTCCTGACATCTAAAGCCCGGTCTCCACCAGCAGAAACACCCCCTAGTCTCACCCTCTAACTGTTCTCGTCTTGTCCACTCCCTTTGAGGGGGTTTGGTATCCTCTCGGTTGAATCTATCCACGAGCCTCTGTGTGAACTCTGTGTAGGATGTGATACGTGCATGAACCAAAGGGATCAACCCTCAGTACCACCACTTCGTAGCATCTCCATCCAAGTGCAAAGTGGCATGTCTAATAACATCTGCCTCCCTCATGGGGTCTAGCCGGAAATATATGTTCAATTCTTGTACCCATTTTCTGGCAAAACTCCTAATTGAGCCATCAAAGTGGGTGAGGGTCATTTTTCCCCAAATGCTACTCACTCTCCCTTGAGCCATGGGTTTGTCTATGGTTCACCCATCACAGTGCATACACACCCAAATCTTCCATGATCTTGTTGGCTACCCCACAATTGGCCAAGATCATACTCTAATACCACTGTAATATTCCAAATTGAAATTTACAACAGATAATAGATGCATGAACTAAGCTATAGCAAATAAATTTTTCTATGTAGGCAACAGTCAATAAAACACAAGAAATAGGGCTAATAACTGAGCCATTTTATTAACGTGGAGAACTAAGGACATAAGATAATAAGAAGATAGAACTTGGGTTTGCTACAACAAGCAAGGAAAGATCCCAGGTGAATATGATGGTACCCAATTGTTGGAGATAACTCTACTACCAAATCTGCGTCCACCCAAAAATACTGTTGTTGTCATTGGAAAGGAACTGCAAATTTAGCCCTTCAAATTGCTCCAAAAATTCTGATAAATTAGCCACATGCACTGCTCCACTAGTTCAACAAAACCCATAAATATCTCATGGACCCAAGTGGTGGAAATGGTCCCGGGGTAAACTACAACCTCAAACAATTTCTGTTGCTCGCTGCTGGATGGAACTAGGAATTCTGCCCTCAGAATTGCTAATAAAATTTTGTAAAATTAATCCTAGCCTCCTCTCACCAAACCCACAAAAACCCAGAAAGGGTTTGGGATGAATCCACCGAGACCCGGTGACCCCCAACAAGTGCAAATTGCTCAATTTGGCCAGAAAAGGCCCCATAGTTTAGATATTGCTGAAATAGGCCCAAATATCCTTCCAAGAAATCCTCCCTAACTCCTATGAATTTCTCCCCTCAATCACCAAGTAGATCTTAGCTCGAATGCTCCGCAAATTCTTAATCTCTAGTGAGAAGTTGTCGGTAAATCCCTGTGCAAGCCCTGGAATAGAAAGAATCGGCCCTCTAATATGCAACACTCTCACCCCCTACAAATAACCAAGGAAAACCGGTTCTTCCTTAGGATAATTCTCTGCAAATTCTCCGACCAAAACTCCACTGATTGCTAGCTTCTCTCAGCCTCCACGAAATTATTTTGCGCCCATGGAGTAGAAAGCACCAACTGAAAGAAACCCGTAAAATAGCTCCTCAATGATCCAGAATCAACTCACCAAATTCTCTCCTAGGGTGACACTCGAAGCTCACCGAAGGAGGAGCTGGAATTTCCGTTTGGAAATTCTTTGTGCTAAACAACACGGTTGTCTTGGCAAAACAACTCAAGAGAACTAAGGTTTGAATCGTAAAATGACCAAAAGATAATCCACAAAATGAGCCCATCCTCCTTTTATAATTTCTCCTCATGCCTCTAGACTCCCTTTTTAATATTATTTTATTGGTGGGGGGCATTTTCCACTAAGTCACTTTTTCCACCATTTAATAAAATAATAATTTTCCGCTATTCTCAGATAAAATAATACTAGCCACCTTTCTCCAATAATATTTTTCCTTTTTTAATTAATATTTTACTAAAATTGGTCAAAATTCCTTAGTGACTCCCATGCTCACAAAATTGGAGATATTACACACATCACAGCTAAGACTCCCTACTCTTTACAGAATTTCACCAATGGGAGGAGACCTAGTAGTTTTTGGAAGTCACTTGTAAAGTATAGATCAATGAATAGGTGTGAAGTGACCCTAGAAACCCTTTCCCTAGGATAGAAAGAGGAATGGGACTTGCTTGCCTTTTAAGCAAGGGACTTGATCTTCTAGGGAGGGGATAAGAATTGGAGGGTTGAGGTAGAAGAGTAAGATTTATAAAGGAGGTTCTCAATCCCTAAAATCCTTTGGGAACTTGGATTCCAGAGTCGTCCTTGATAAAACAACATTGATGAAGAATGAGACCACATGAGGCAAAGTGGACCCAGCCCAGGCTAGGGGATGGATTTTGGCACCCAATGGTGTTCTTAATCTAGAAAAGGCGAGGGGAAAATATCAAACAAGAATTTTCTTCCAATGATGTCAAATTGATCCTACTAGGTTCTGGCCTTGGGAACACCTAGGCAAACCTTGATCTTAGAGCTAGGGCTTGGCGTATCCGAAAATTCCACCATCGGAATTGCTCCAAATTCGGAGGAGTGAGGGCACCCACCAGTGCAGTTTTCCTGTGGCTAGATTCCCGAGAAATTCATGCCCTAAGTGACCTAATGGGGCTAGACCTAGGAAAAAAGGAAAAAGTGAAAAAGAGGGGAAAATGATCACCCTTTTTTGAGGGACGAGTGCCTGATTCACTTGGTGATATGGAGTCAAGGATAATAATGAATAAGGATTCAGTTTCTTGTTCAAGGAGGCTCCAAAAGACAACTTCGTCCAATGTTAAAGGAAAGAGAAGAAAAGTGGCAATCAAGCCTTTATACTTCATACAAATGGTGCAAGCTTATCAAGATAACATGATCTCTATGACATTTCATTCATCTAACACTGGCCCATACATAGAATAAGCTAAATAGACACATAATTCGACATTTCATACATGCAGCAATTAACCATATATATAGTGAAGTTTCATTGTATTAAGCAACAAGAAAAATAGCATTAAATTTTCACTTACAATGTTAGAGAGTATATCCAACCAGCATCACATTTGCAAATAAGAAGCTCCAAGATAGAAATAGCCCAAAACCATACATCCAAATTCATCCATCATCCAAAATAGTCCTCCAAGGAAAAATGTCAAGTTCTCTAAAGATAGAGAGACCCCAAGTCAAGTGATGATACAAATGAATCCAACTAACTCCTATTTATACACCAATTAGCAGTTCAATTTAGCTAATGAGCCTACATTAGCCCGTAAGAATAAAATAATGTTCAAAGAAACTAATTTTCGATGACAAGCCCACCAAACTAGCTCATAAATGAAATAATAAGCCTCTCGGGAGATCAAATAATAATATATGCATGTCGTGGGGCCCTCCAAGAGGCCTCATAATGTCCAGAAGTGCCATAATGAGGAATAAAATCCTCAAAAGGTGATGGACAAGGGGGTGGCCCCTTATTCTCCAAGTAGTCGACCTGTGGTGCTCCCAATGGGTGTGGGGGCACACCAATGACCACATGGGTCTCCATTTGAGTCGCAAATACTTGTAGATCATTTGTAAGGGCTCAGAAGATGGAATGGGCACTGCCATTGCATCATACAAGTCTTGGGACACCTGCCAAGTGTGTGATGCTCCTGTGGGGCCAGCTGAACATAATGTACCAAGTGCATCATCCTCGTCCCAAAGGTGGATCGCTAGTAATCTCTGGACATCGGTGGGGATCAATGGAGTGTTGTCTACTGTTGTGGAGGCCCATGGCTCTCTACACACACCCTATATGTGCCAATGTAGCCCTCTCGGAGGTTAGGACCCCATATAGGAAGTCCTAAAGCAAATGGACACCATCTGCAATCCTGCATAAGATCCAATGTGTCCCCTAGCCTTCTAGTACAAGAAGTCATTAGAGTAATCATGTAAAAAAAGCTTACAAACCATGAACAACAAGTGGGCACTTCATAATGGCATGGCATTCCAATGGCATTCCGTAGTGGGCTTTGGCTCGTGCTAAATGTCTCCAAGCCCAAAGCAAGGCTGTACCTTTAGGGTGGCCCACTTAGAGGGGACAACATGTCCAATGTACATCCCTTAAATGGGGGTGGAAAGTGATAAAGAAGTAAAATGGAATAGGGAATGAGAGAGACAATCCTGGGCCACGTATTGGGGCTCAAGAGTAGCTTGAGAAGGGGAAGCCCACACATGGTATATAATGTGTAGGAGGGAGAAATCGTGGTACATGAGGTGCCCCGATCTTGATTTTTCCACCCTTCTTTATATTCCTTTTGCCTTTTATGAATTTTCTTTAATTAACTGCTCGAGGCTCAAAGGACAAGAGCATGATGTGTAAGATATAGCAATGATTACCCCCTTTTAGGTAGGGCGATTCATTTCCCTCCAGGGGTTGGTACAATCATGGGTTCCTGAATGATAAATGAGGCTCATCTAGGGCCTATGAAACTAGGGTGATGACCATGGGTATGGGGTAGAGCTCATGTATTGGCTTTTGCCCACGTGCTAATTATTTTGGTCCCGACCATCTTTTGCATTTTGTGGTATAGTTTCCTGTTGAATGTGGCCATTTATGCTTTTACTTTTACTTTTAGCTGCTTCAACCTCTAGGGCATCATTCCAGGCCTGACCCAAGGTGGGGGCAAGGGGATAGGGAGGTTGACCCTATGTGGACCTAGAGAGGCAATGTGGACCTAGGTGGGAGAAATGATGAATGGGGGTATGGTGAGTGGAAAGGGAGTAATATATGCAGACATAGGAGCGAGACCACACACCCAAAGGCAAGATTTCCCAAGTAGTACCACCCTAGAACCAAATGGTCAATAAAGGAGATCCCATGGGACTAAGATCTAAGTGTAACATCCAAAATAGATCAAGGAGACATGAGCACAAGCTAAGCCTACTCTTTCCACCAAATCCCCCCATCAATCCATGCGCAGAAGTATCCATGATAAGTAAGCCCAATTCTCAATTACCAAATGACAAGACATACCTTTAGATTCGGGAGGCCCCCCTTCAAACACACAATCAATACATATGGGTGAGCACCGAGGACCATAGGCCGGCCTGTGGCAAGAGAAATTATACAACGAGAAAAGTTGATGGCTCTAAAGGGTCGCTAGTCAGGTTCATCATGGAGAAAAAAATCCTCCTAGGGATATCATCCATGAAGTGGTGGGTAACATTTGGCTCCAACTGGGACATGATCTCTCGAAGAGGTGGGCAAACAGGAAGTCACGAGAACTCCAACAATCTCTTGGTCACTGTAGATCTATTATCTGCACATATCAACGACCAAAACCATGGGGCAACATGTTTTTCACGGTGTCTTATGATCACCCATGCTTAATGTCAGCCCATAAAATCAACAAGTAATAAAAATATGCAATTTGTAATCTAAATGCAACCTAATCCGTCATGAGTAATATCATATGAGGTTAAATTTAATGCAAAATCATATATACTCCA